>QVOA01018198.1:35659-57930 GCA_014825685.1 Pseudomyrmex cubaensis | reverse complement strand
ATATATGTACATATATAAATATATATATATATATACGCACACGTAGGTAGATACTCGGTTTCTCTCGCAGTTCGCACGGGGGAATTGCTTTCGGAGCCTGCCTGGCAGAATCGAACACGTACGTAAGACCGCCGTTGTACACAACCTGCGATAACACGTGTTACGGCTTGCATCGAAATCGATATTTAAGAGAAATGGCATGTATACGCGAGGAGAGTCAACGGCGTGTGAAGCCGCGCCGCGTTGTTACACACAAAGTAGAAAAAAATGGGGAAGAAGTGATGTGACGATTGAAATAATTTTTTTTTTCGCTGCGTTTATATTTAGATGTTTACATCGCGATCTTTTGTCAAGTGTCAGTTTAAACACCAGCGCAAATGATTGTAGCCGGTATATATGTGCTTTTTCAAACGAACAACACATAGATATATGCTGAACAGGTATTTTTAATTCACAAGTGTTTCACACACACGCGCACACACATACGTACGTAAAGAATTCGTTTTGCATTACTAATTTTAACTAATAAATTTTCCATGAGAAGATTCACAGATTTCTGACACTTGTGAACACGGTAAACATTCGAAGTTTAAAAATATTCTCCTCATTGAAAGCGGACAAGTTCTAAAAAAATATTTGTCCCGGTCGCGCGCTTATCTCTATGCATTTATTCTACGTGAAGATTGCGAGGATGTTATATTGCGTTATACTTCTAAGAAGCGTTACAGCCTGTACGGGACGGGGATCGTGCGTAGCAGTTAATTTGTTCGTGCTTCGTGCGTGACAGTCGGCGCCAGACCGTCCTCGGGTGGGATTGAGTTCTAACCTCGAGGCGAAGACCATCGAGAGCGCGCTCCCGCCATGGCGCGCGAAGACGACGGAGGCGGCCGTGAACCGCTACCACGGGCTACCAGGTAGCAATGGGTGGAAGCAATGCGCTGGCTCAGAACATTTCTACATCCGGTGTACGTTACGGGACATAAGCCGCGAACGGGTGTTAGGTGACAACTAATCCTTCGGAATCACGTGTTTCTCCCCGAAACAAGAGCGTTCGAATAAGACGGAATTCCGCTCGTAGTAACGAGAGCTCCTCGCAAATTTGAATCTCGCCTACTTACAAGCTTTATCTTTTGTGTATTTGTAACGACTAATAACAAGACAAAAAGACAAGAATACAAATATCATAGAATTAGATCGGAAGAGAAAATCGATTCGATTTTTCAAGAAGACATATCGGAGAAAGATTGCGATTATTTTCTCATTCTCTCTCGGTGATATATTCGACGTATCTTGAGCGCACAGGGAGAAGGGGATCGATGAGCTTAATACGCGCGCGCGAACATCATGAATAATCTCTCTCGCCCCTTTTCGAATATTTCCTTCCACGCGAGGCCGCTTTTTATTTTAGCGCGTCTTCCACTTTCCGAACGACTTGGCAAATCGATCGCGGTCTCTCATGACGTATTTATTCGGGGCATTCAACCGCGATTGAATCTGTGCACCCGTGTGACAAAGTGTAAAGTCCACCATTATCGAAGGCGGAAGTAAATCGCGTGGACCAGAATCCATAAAGTCATAAGAATGATCGATGGTCGTGACCGAGTCGACGCGACGGTCCATACACGCGGCGCGGCGGCGGGCAAAAGTTCGACGTACCGACGGTTTCGCGACACACTGCTCTCGATGATGAGATTTTTCGCCGCGCGCAATAATTGCGACGACAGAATCGTTCCTTCATAATCGACGCACGCCACGTCGTACAAAGCACGCGATCGGCGTGTCTTTCGCGATTTTATTTCTTTATTACAGAGCCGGCCCTCGCGCGCGCGCGCGCAAGATTCGATCCGAGAGAGAGAGACAGCCATTGCTGACGGTCGTTAACCGAACGAGCAGGCATCGGGATCAGGTTATTGCACCTTTAATGTCGCCTCTCTGGGAAAATGTCCAAGATTCGGCCGCGAAAGAAGCGTATGGACCGCCACGCGCGCGTGTATTCATTCACGTAAATATTACACGTACACCAGCACACTGTCGCATGAGAGAGCAAAAAAAAAAAAGCTGCGCATGCATATTCCGCTGCCACCCTCGCGAAATAATGAACACCGTTCGCCTCTTCCGCCTACGCGCGATCGCGTGGCGGAAAGTCGGCGCTCATTGTTCTTCGATACGCCGCGGAGAAACACTTGAGGCCCGTAATCGATTATTCCACGTGTCGTGGTCCCGGCGGCTCGTGCCCGAGAAGAAACGAACTTTCCCCTCTTCGACGGCGTTTGTTAAACGGATTTTTCGTTCTTTCTTCTCTCGCGTGATGTTTGTCTTCGTGAATATTTTTATTTTATTATCCTCAAAGTTTCATATAAGGCACTGGATAAAAAAAAACCATAATATGTCTCCAGCATAATTTTTTATTCATTTGTCACCGTAATCTTCCATTAAGCGATTAAGCGTTCGCGGTAATTTGCCACGTGGGAAGCCTGTGTACGCGCACTTATCGCATTGCGCGTATCTAATAAGCTTCGGAAACTTTGTAACGTGCACGGCAATTACGTGAAATCGTCGCTTACACGATAATTTTAATAAAATCGCGAGCACGGGGAGAGAGAGAGAGAGAGACGATTTTATACTCTCCGATGAAGAAACGATTGGAGAGAGGTGCGATCAACGGAGCAGGAATCCGGTCAGTCGAGTAATGAGGATCATTTCGTCGCTCTAATAAATCAACTCTTTCGTTTCGCGCTACGGATACGCGCAGGCACGTACGGAGGACGTCGGATGCTTGATCGCCCGCACGTGAGGGATCAATAAGAAACGCTTACGATATCTTGATACTACATCGATCCCATATATATTACGTAGAAGGTCTAATTATATGAAGTTATTTTACATTGATAATTAAAGGGCTTCGGCGAATCGAGGGAGTATCGGGGGACGATAACAAAAAACCTCGCGTTTAAGGTTTTTGAACGCCTTTTAGCTGAAATTTAATTGGAGAGACTCCGTTATCGAGATATATATCGCTGAAGTTGAAACATCGCGGCGAGAGGCAATAATCTTCAATTAAATTATATCACGACGGTCTTTTTTGTAACATTGTTGATCGAATTGATTACGCTATATATTGATATACCGGCGACATTCGATGAGCAATGATAATCGATTGAAGATTCAATCAGTCTTCGGAAATAAACGACGCGTCCAGAAAGGTGCAAATCGCGCTCCGGGAGTTCTTCGGGATCGGACGGCTCTTTGTATATAACCGCGCCACGCCGATCGGTTTTACAACTTGTCATACGCTCCGCGTAATAATTTTTCAAGCCTTTTTGGTCCTTTACGTCACTTTGTGACGTAAAGTCCCTCCTTCCCCTCCCCCCGTCCAACTGCTCTGGCGCCGCCGCTTATCAGGCCGAGCTCATCTCCGCCCGGCTAAAACCAACATAGTTAGTGACAAGGCGGGATGAAAGCGAGGTGGTTGGGCATCATCCGTCACGGGACCCGAGGTAAATGATGTCAGGTGGCGATGGGACGCGCAAGAACGGCGATATCCAGTTTGCGTATTACCGAACTGGCACGATGTCTGCTTGCGCGCACGCGGACTAAGGGATAAAAGGATCGACGAGATCGTAATTGCCGAGCGCGGGGCTGCAATTAAAAAGTCAATCAGCCCGTTTCTTGGACGCGGTGATCCGTTAGACAGACGAGAAAAAAAACACTTGTGAGAGAGGGAGAGAGAGAGAGAAAGATTGTTTAGAATTTTTTTATACACTTGCCAATATTTTTTCTTTAACCTTACGTACGTCGATTGATTTTGTTACATTGGTGTTACACCAATTGCGATGTGATTGAGGACTACGTACGTGACTCCGCAACAAAATCATCTTTGCGCTGTAAAGTCCGAGACGTTTGCATCGGTGATTTATGCCCGCGCCTATAAATTCCTTCTGGTTGTACAAAACCAACCAGCTCCGCGATTAACTAGCTGGGCAATTCGGCATGATGAGTCTGAATTCCATTTCGGTTCGTCGTATTAACGAGCTAGAACGCTCATAAAAAGGGTTCGTCCGTTTCTGGATTGATCGCGCATCCTTCACGAAGCGGGCGGAGTGCGCAGCGGTCTTCGGGACAGCTGTGTCTTCTCCAGAACAGTGTAAATCTCTTTTTCCAACCCTTGTCTCTCTTCTCCGGCTACTCTTGCTATCGTTAATGATCGTGTAAATCACAATGAAACGACCAAGTAGTCACAAAATGGGACGGGGAGCTGCGGATCGTCGTTCGAATGGAATTGACCGCCACCATGCGCGAACATAAGGGTAGGACGACACAGAGAGAGAGAGAGAGTCCTCGACCCTCATATCCTCGTTACCAGATCTGACGTCACTCCGGAGCTACCTAATGAGTGTCTTAGTGTGGGGGCTGCTCCGGCGGTAATTAACTTTTCTACCGTGGCCTACGTAATGGCGCGTCACGGTTGATGACAGGTACGCGCGGGATGAAATAGAGTGGCTGGATGAGATTAGCGGTTAATTCGATGACGTTGAACGCTGTGAAACTATCGTCGTCTTATTATCTGAGCGACGTTGCGACGTTTTGTATCTTTTTCGAAACTACATCTATTTAATTGAAAGGGCAAGTAGGACGAGAGCAGGTTGAAACTATCGTTGCATATAAATTCTCTAATATTAAAAAATGGAAAATAATTTTTTTATTTATTAACTGTTTTATATAATGCTCGTACGTATATTGTTAGTTTCCTTTAAACTAATATAATCCTGCGCGTGTGGGAAATAAAATCGAAATTTATCGTCGAATTTGTGAGGCAGCAACTCTTTTATCGAGCGACATTTCGCAGTTAGAGATCACTGTGCTCGCGCAGTGTCGTCCGGTGTTAAAGTTCGCTTCACGTATTATTCCCCGTCTTCCCGTTGTCCGGGAGACGTGGTGGGGACTGCGCCACGGTCGGGTTATAACAATCTTCCATTATTGAGAGCCCTGTTTACAAATCGAACTCGGCGAGTTGATCGTGCGCGCCCGACCCACCCACCCTGAAGTCCCCGAGAGCGACGGCCATCGACTTTAGTTTAGAGTATTGCCACCACCGGCATCCGCACCCCCTCCGCGCGCGTCATGCCGAATCCCTCCTCCCTCGAATCCAGGTCCGAGGGAGGACTTCGAGTTTTCCCAAGTTTTCGGGCGCCACCACCGGGGAAACTTTATTCCGCTGACTTGTCGTGAGACCAGCGCGCGTCTTGTTTTGTCCGCGTTTCCACCAACTCGCCCCCTGCTCTCTCGGGCGTCGAACTCGGTACCCTGTCACGTAACTTGTGAAGGGATGGTGCCGAGTGAGCCGAAGAAGCTTACTCCTTGCCGTCTCCGCGACGCGAGAGAGAGGCAATGGCTCGGTTCGGATCTTACGCTCGGACAATTTTATTCGTTCATGTAAATGTCCGCATTATGTACCACGTTCACCTCACGGAAAAGAGCAACCTATGTTTTCAGGTCGGAAGCATACATTTTCGAAGTCGCAGAGATTGCTTGAAATTCCATTTAAAAAATAAAAATTGTAAAGATAAAAAAGTTTTCGAATTTAGTTCACGAGAGTAATTATTCCAATTAACACTTTGTCGCATTTAAAAACATTTAATAATAATAATAAAATTGCAATATCATATCCAAAGAGCACAAGTGCCGCAATATCTCGATATTCCTGCTACCCAAGCATCCTCGTGATTTCGCTATCGTCGGGCTATCACGGGCGGATAATAAGCATACCAAAGATAGAGTTCATACAGAGCGCTGCGCGCGCGCTACCGCATCGAACGGTGGAAGCAATAAAGCTGAATAAAGGTGAGGAGCGTATACATACGGCGACTCGAACACGCGTTTCTATATCGCGAATCGTCTCGGCTCGTAACGCGATACGAGGGCGATAACGACTCCAATGCGTTATCGTCCTTTCTCCGGTCCACGTCGGTCAGTTGCGCCTGTATCGCGCGCACATCTCGCGCGCGTAGGATCTTTCTATGCCCTCCGGCATACCGCGCGATTGAGACGGCAATGCCATGTCTATGAGGCTCGGGCCTCGTTGGGACGGGTCAGTGATCGCGAGACTAAATATTTAGATGATGATCGATGTCGTCGCTCTTTCCGCTTGCGTTATCGAGAATCGTATATCTCAGCTGCGCGCTCGGGAAGGAGATGCGCTTTAGAACCTTCCTTCTCGCGCGGAGATTAGTTTATTGAATTATTAACACCAGAGAAGAGAGCTGTGACTCATTCCGGTGCCACTTTACCGGCTGTTTGCGCCGACCTTTTTCAGATAACGCATTCCGTACGCGCGATCTTATCGTTGCTAAAATTGAATACTACGGAGGACCATAAAAGCAAGATTTGCCGGAGAGATGAGAAACAAAATGCAAATGTCATGACGCAATTCATTATCGAGCCGAGCTTTTTTTTTTTTTGTTTTTTTTTATTGCCGATTTTCTCACGGGAGATACTTATATAAATCAACGAAGAGTGGATTTCGCGCGCAAGATGCGGAATTTTATCGCGACAGTTTTTACGATGACGTAATAAGTATGAAAATATTAGCAACGAGGTTGATGCGCGTCGTCTTATACGACCGCTCTTCTTCTTGTCGAGCGAGAAAATATATTCAACGCGTTGTGAAATATCGACGACTCGCTGTTATGACCCTTCGACTTTTCTCGTCTCTTTATGCATTCAAGTGATAACCGCGCGCTTTCCCCCCACGTGGCAAGGAAACAGTCTCTCTCTCTCTCTTCTCAGGTTTTACACGTATTATTAGGTTACTTTGGCAAGCGGCACTAAATATAGTTTATGTAGGGTGAAGGGTTATCCTACATGGCGGAAATCTACATGTAGTTATCATGGCTTTACATCTTTTAAGGTGGATAGAGAGATCGGGACGAAAGCAAACAGTGACATTTCTGCCGTGGATATCGACTTTCAGTGACGACGACCCCGCGGAGACTAGTGAAAAATTCATGAGCCCGCGTCTGTTCGATTGCCCCGGCTCTTTCCACAATTTTCCAACCCGTTCTCGAGCGGATATCTCGTTCCCGACATTCGTTCCCGAGCTTCTGACTAATTTTACAAGCCGTGGATATCGAGAACAGTCGAGAATAAAATAAAACAGCGCGTTGTTCTAATAATCGCGCGGTTACGTTATACGCGCGCCCGGCCCGTGTCTGTCTGTCTGCCCCAGTTTGCCGGATCTCATATATGTAGATGATATATAATCAACAAAACGGAGAAAATATTTAGTTTTGCATAACCGCGCAACGTGCTCGCTAATGCAACAACAAATATTACGATCAAGGACAGATAACGCGGTTGACACGGCAATCCGTCGGCAATATTTTGCGAGCGATGACATCATGAAGATTGTTGAATCACTTCCTCGAGGAGAGGACGATCTTTCATTCAAATTGCAATTACCATATCTATACCACTATTTTCCAAAAGGTACAAAAGGTGAAGTGCGCACAGAGATATGTGTGTGTTATCGTTAGTTGACGTGTATAGGCGCTTGATAGGACATCCATATGGGGGTTATTTCTCCGTTATATTTCCGCAAGCGAGCGCCTTCCGTGAAGGCACACACACGTAGCGTAATATATAGCGTAGGTAAACGTCGCGCGTAATACGCGCGTAAAGCCCGTTTCCTCGAAGTGTCCGCCGGGTATACTCCGGTTAGGTACAACTTCGCTCTGCACCACTAAGTTCAAGCCCGCAGTAGTTGCAGTCCGTGGTGCGCGCTCGGGGGAGGAGGGAGGGAGCTGATGCGCGATCGAAGTGTCGGGTCTCGGAAACTCGCGGACACTCGACGCGCGCACACGGTCGCCTCGGTTCGAGAGTGCTTCATGGCATTCTTCGTGGGAAAACCAAACAAACATCTTCAGTTCACGACGCGGGCGGCCTGAATGTTTAGCCACGTAGCGCCCGGGAAGTATCTACCGCGCGTCATTGACTGCGTATTGACTGCGTATGGTACGAACGAGGTGCGCGACACAAAGGCTTGCACGACGAGGTTTCGCGCGACGATAGAATCGCGAGATGATCAATTTGCGCACGATCTCTCGAACGCATTAGCCAGAAAACTTCGTAATTAGAATTTTTTTTTTTCCGATCTTTTAGACGTGGTGAAAAACGAATTCTATTGATTATTATTTAATTTACTTATTGAGTAATTAGAAATTTATACACAGACAACATCTTCTCGCGGAATATTTGATTGGATTGGTTCGCCATAGTGTGCATTACATCTCACGCGGCATTAGCGTATTTTTTGATCAGCGGCTTACAGCTGAGCCGTTCGAATCACATCCACGCATCGCACGTGATACCGCTCGCGTGTACAGTTAAGGCTCGTGAAGCGGTTAATTACGGGGCCTATGCAGGAAGAAGAGCCGGTTAATCGCCGCGTTAATAGACGAATATACGCCGCGGGAAGTGCAGAAAAAAAAAAATGCGACGACGTTAGCTGGTTAAGCCGTTGAGTTCGCGGCGGGCTCTTTTGTTAAGAGCGCGGACTTGTACAAAACGACTTGTACACCACGTCGTTACCGAGACCACCTATGACGAGATGACCCCCTTCGTGCGCAACAACGTGATCCGCAAATTCGAGGTTTCGTTCGGCGCTTGTTCGCGGTCCTGCTGTTCGGCAGGTCCTAATAGCCCGATCGATTAGGCTCGACGGGGAAAGAGTTCGTGCGTTCGGATGACGTCTAATGGCCTGTTATTTCGCGCTGACCGCGACGCAATTACACATTCAATCAGAGAATCATCATTTCCGAACCTATATATCAGCGCGGTAACTGATAATCACAGCGTTGCACCGGCGAAAATCGTTGCACCGGGGCGCGTTAAATCTAATCCGTTTCGGTATCGGCAAGACGGAAGGGAACGATGACGTATCGTAATTTTTTATAAATCTCTCCATTTGAAAAGAAAATTAAATAATACAAATATTTGTGTCACGCGAGCCTCACGTGTGCGATTTATCGCGAACGCTGTGAGTAATGTGTTACCGATTAACAACGCGATTCAGGGTAGGTTTGTGGGTCAGCGCGACTGCACTCTCGGTACACAAAGAAGAAGGAGAACAAATTGTTTTTTCGCAGTAATGAACTTGTTTGAGAGTCGCTAAAGCGCGCGACCAATATTTGCACGTTAATTTGTACGCGAATTCGTGGTATTTCGAGGCAGTTCGTGTGCGGAGTTCATTTCCAGCTGTTAATTGTACTGTCCTCACCGATGTGGATAAGTAGGGTAAGAAGAGTCGGACGAGTTATCGAATCACATCGGAGCAGATCGACCCGGAAACAGACCGGGGGTTGAAACACGGAGGACAATAAGCACATTGACGAATATAAATGTGACAGCGATTGATGAACATGTTAATCACAAACCGACATCGCAAAACTATCGCCTCTCCTTGACGCGACTATTATCGCGAGATTTATTGCACCTCTGCAACGCGGACTTTACACGGTTCGAAATGTCGGAGCTACTTCATCCTATTGTTTAATAATATAATGCGGTAAGGAGAAAGAGCAGTGTGTGTAGGCAGTGCGGTACTAACAGTAACAGTGTCGTAGAACATAGCGCGGGTGCAATGTTATGGCTGGACAGTTTATAGCCTTAATCTGGGTCAGATACCGAGAGAGACTTCGTTACTCGGTTGCAAAACAACCCTTCAGATCGCACGCATTATTTCTGGCCGGGAAACTTAAAGCTAATCAACGCAGCAGATAATTGCAGATTTTCTTTCGGAGATAAAATGGTCTTTCGATCGTTTGCACAAATTATCTCGCGCGGAAATTAGATTAGCTTGTTTGTGTTTGGGACTGCATAAATTTCACTCGTGAGAAGTGATTAGTATAAAAAAAACAGGGAACGATGTTTAATAGCGTAGTAAAAACGATTGCAATAAATTTCTTTCTCTGCGTGTGCGATCGGTGGATTATAAAATATTTGAAATAAACATTAACAAGTGCACGCGCGCGCGCGCAGATGCAATTTAACGCATGAACGGCACGGCTCCAGAGCAAGGTGACGCGATATTACCGCACATTGCCGATACTCTGTTTACGATTCGCGACTACTGGATGATCGTAACCCGATCAATCAACTGCTTTGAATTTGTCACGTGTTTATCTCACCTGTAGTCTCGGAGCAATAAAACACGCTACGCGGATTTAGCATCTCACCGCCGAGAAAGAACGTTGGGATAAGAGCTAAGCCGGTCGGTTACCGTCTTACCGACAGAAAGTTTTACGACTCTCTCATTTCGCGTATTTATGATTTCCGGATCGTTATGTAACTATCGCGAGGCAGTAGTTTCCACGGCTAGCGTGGATACTGGTCTGGTCGCAATTGATGTCGCGATTGTAACACGCCGGTAATGCATCCACGGTAATGTCCGGGGGAGGAGGGGGATATATTTCCTCGTGATAATCCGTAACGAGCGACAACCCGGATCGATAAGAGCGGTTATAATCGCGGTACCACACATATACGCGCACACGCTAACGCACGAGCTGAGCGATTGTAACCGTTCGGATATTTTCCGTCGATCGAAACCTATACCTCGCGTAATTTACGAGCCGATGACGTCTATTAACTCTTCTGGAATGTTAATGCGGTCATCGATTTTTATCCTCTTATTTGTCTCCTTTTACCGCGACGCGTCGATACCGCCCGAATTTTCGAAGACGAAATACGGATCGCGCGCGCGTTCGAATGAAATTACGAGAATGGCCGTCTTTTTCGAACGGAAATCAATTTCCTTAATCTCCCGCGGCGTGGTACACCTTCGCCAACCACGGCGATCTCGAGGTACATATACATATATATATATATATATATGTATATGTACGAGGCGGTTCCATTATCGTAACGAGTGTCCGACGTCGATATCGAACTCTCTCGACGGCAGTTGGTAAAATTCGTCAGTGCGCTTTTAACGCTGATATTAAGTACCGAGAGAGAGTAAATCTCGATTAAGAGAGACGCGAGATGGTTATTTGCGCACAGAGAGATGCGCGCTCCTCGGAGCTTTGCCGCGCGCGCTCCGCGCCGCCGCGAGATACGTGCCCCTCTCGCTTATATACTCAGATTTTCCAACGAAATCGTCGAGCCATTTTTGTCCTTAGCGTCAAGCTGGTTCCCTTGGCAGAGGAACTTAATGTCTCCTTAATGGCCGCGATAAAGCGGAGTTATATACATTCGGTGCCAGAGTATAACGTACTACACACGCGTGCACGGCGATACATTGATACGCGCGCACGCACATAATGCACGCTCGATAGCGTCGAAGTAGATTCATCCCGCCGGCCGAAAGGCAAAAGGACGCGGTTTGACAATAATTGCTGTTCAAGATAGAGAAGCGGTGGTGAATATACGAGCGATTAAATTCCGAATATCAAGGAACGTTTCTCTTGAAAATTCCCTCGTTTCGGGCTGCTTGTTGGCCTGATTCCGCGTCACTATTCTTCTTCGACATACATATATATATATATCTAGCAAGAGTTTCCGTCACAGGAATAACATCTCGACCTCCTCAACCTTTTTTCTTTCTTTTTTTTATATTCTTTTTCTTTTTAAAATTACAACTTTTTCCATTATAATCCGCTGATGCTTCTTGTAACGCGCGCGCGAAGCTACATAGCACCACCCCCTACGTCAGACGCTTCGATATCGCGGTCGCACTTTAGAGAAATTGATGATGCTCGATCGAGATCAACGTCCGGACGACGAGATGTTTGGCCGCGGACAAAGAACAACATCGAGATAAGAATCTTTATTTACATGACCTTTATACATTAATTTTCATTTTACTCCAATCACGCTGAGAGTTAAATCACCGAGCCAAATTGCGAAAAGAGTGTTCGATCCATCACGGGTAATTCTCTCGCTTGTCGTAACGGAGCGGCGACGATTATTGATGGCGATGGAATTTTTATGGTTTATTACACACAGACGTAATCGTAACGCGCAAATTTCACGCGACTCAACTTACGTAAGAAACGATTTCAGATCGCGAACTTGTTACGTTGAGATTTTCTCGCGTGTTGTTTTTGTTTTGTTTTTTCTTTCCGCACGCGCACTTTAATAATTACGAATCGCATATCGCATTTGGCACATCTGATTTTCGCTATAAATAGCAACTCGTGCATGTGAGCGTTACGTTTGACGTGCTGCATTTTTCCTGAAGTTCACGTGATAGATCCACACGCGCGCGGACACACACATATGTTGATACATTATCGCGAGATTAGATTATCGCCAATAACATGGCGCCAATGTGTTGAGCGCAAAAAGTGAAAACGTGGAGGCGTGAGCGAAACAATGAACGCGACGAGGTTATTTGCACCATTTGTGAAGTTTTAATCTGAGTATTTCACAGCACACACGGAACACTCGTGTGAGTTTTTACTCGCGTATTGTACTTACGATCTCGGTGATCAAGTTAAAAAAAAAAAAAAAAAAAAAAAAAAAAAAGAGTGCAATTTTATTATTCGCGCATCACGGTGAATCGAGACAAATGTATATCGTCGTTGTTCAGCCGCTTTGTGTGATGAAGCGAAGCTTCACAATTGGAACTTGTCCTTGAAGTCGATAAAGTTTGAAGTGGTGGCTTAAGTCAAGCTAAGAATACGCTCGCAATTTTTTTCGTTTATAATTTTCCACTGGCACAAAACAGATATAAAGTTGATCTTCTATAATCAATTGAATCACGTGATAAACAACCATGTATAAACTTAGATAATGCAATAAATTTTAATAACGCGCCGAAGGATTATCCTCTTCACGGTTAATAAAAGCGTTCTGGAAATCTATCATTCCACAGAGAAAAGACGTATTCAGCGTTGCTCACTATTATCCGTTCTTTTAATTTTCTATTGAATCGAGCCGCGGACTTTCCAAGTGAAATTTTATTTCCGTATATTAAATCAAATCTTTTCAGTTTTTTTTTTTTTTTTATTCGATTTTATCGCGAAACGAGATTGCTTAATCCCCGAAAAGGACGTCTGTAATCAGTGTTCCTGTCAGTAAAAAATTGCATTCAATTTCCTTCAAATTATATCTCGATAATGTCGAGATAAAATTCCTCCTCAACAATAACAACCTTTAAACCGAGCAATTTCGAAAAAACCTGCGCATTAATTAATACACAAACATCAGCGTAAATAGACGTATGTAATGCCAACAATTTTTTGTTTTTTTTTTTTATTCTATCGTACGCGTTCTTCCCAACCTAGACGTATTAATGAGGCCAAGGGGAATCTTCTTGCAGAGAAGAGCAGAGATTTCCGATAGTCAAACTGACGCGGCACGAAAAACGATACCACGACGCGGCTTCCTATCGGCGAAGTGCTCTCTCACGTATAGTTCTCTGTCGCCGGACAGCAAATATTTTTGGCGCCAACTTTTTCCGCAAAGGCCTGTTAGCATTTGCGCGAAGGCCTGAGAGGCCTGGACAACACGTGCGTGCGTGCCGGTGATTATTGACCGAAGGCATTATCGGCGAGCATATATATATATATATATACATATAAAACGCGGCGCGACTCGCGACTGCGAACAATCACGACGACCGGCTCCATTCACGAGGAGAGAGACGCCCGTCGGACCCTCCGGGCAAAATAATCGGCGACGTCGTTTGCCTTTGAAGCCAGCACCGATTCGCGCCGCCTGCACGCGCGAATAAATTTGTATGTAAATGGACAAGAAGCACCGAAAGCGAGCGAGACCGGTCTGCTCGCGGTCGCCGCCAATCTGTGCCAGCAGCATGACGAAGTTCTATCTGACCGTATGCAAAGTTTTCGGTGTCGTGATTTAAACTTTTGGAAATTATTCAAAACGGAGCGAATGTGCTTTTTGACAGTTCAATTTGAAAAAAATTTTGAATTGCAGCGGAGACGCACGAAATTAGCGAGAAGTGTGCGCGCGAGAGTCACGCGGCAAACACTTTCGATTTTCAGATCACGTGTGCGATTGTAGTTAATATTGTTCGAAATTGTAACTAAACAATCCCGCGTATCCTTTTTAATGCATATCGTACAAGATTCTTATCACGTGACGTCGATTGTCGAATACTTGAAACGATTTATCAGCGCGTTATCGCACGCTCGTCGTAGACCAATTCACTTTTTTTCTGTCTCTCTCTCTCTTTCTCTCGATGAAACTAATAATAGTTGCGATAATAATAATATATATAACATGGCTTTACGGCTTTACGAACGAGGGAGATAGCTTTGCAAGAGATATCGGAGCGCGTGCATCGCTCGCCGATTCGCGCACAATTTAAGATTGTTTTAAATTAATTTATATTCTCTCTTTTAAAGACGCGATAAGCGCGTCACATTGTATTGACGATAATAAAACGCTCTTTTAATTTTTTTTTGTACGATAAGATTTTTATGTGTTCCAAAGTGAATGAAATCTTTGAAACGGCGAGCGAGTCGAGTTTATACATGATAAACTCTCTCTTAATCTTTTTTCAGGTCCGAGAAACTCGTGTTCGCTTGGCGCTTCGCGTTATTCCGGACTCGTTTTCCGCGCCGTTGCACTTTTATTGGCTCGCGAAGCGTCTGCAGATCTATCGCGGTGATTTAATTAGCAACCTTACAACTTAATTGTCGCTCGATTCCCGTGGTGCAACTTGAAAATGCATACGCCGATTCCCCGCGGTGATAAACTTCGTGGAAGTCGCGATCGCATTTGCGCGAGCCTGCCCGAGGATTGATGTAATAATACTCCACGGCAAATTTTAGCCTTTCTGGGTCGACACGACCGAGATCTCGCTTACACACACACACACACACTCACCCTCACCAATCGCACACGCAGATCGATAAAACTAGACACGCCGGTGTGTGTCTCATCGATCAGCTGTGCGAGTAACCGATATGTGCCGAGACTCTAAAAAAAAAAAAAAAGAGCGCTAGTGCGCGGAGGAGAAGTCGATGGAATGTTTCTTATTATCATCGTCGTCTGGTTAAAAGATCGCTTTGGTAATTAAGACGATAAGTGTCGCTGTGTTATATATTTAAAATGTAGAGTGTTTAGATATCGAATCACAAATATTAGCAGATAAAAGAAAAGAGACAACGTCTTGTAAAATATAAAATATTATTTTATACAATTTTTGCTTGAAGTATTCTTCAGCAGTAAAATATTCTTTCTTATTAAACAAACACGAAAAATTAATGAGAATTAGTCGACGATGTCAATTCGTCAATGTCTGACAATTGGGAGTCAGGCTGTGGAATATCACAATTTCCGTTTATCACAGCCGGCGAACTTTCGTAAGCAATTTTTTTTTCTTGTAGTACATACACATATATTTTTGACGGTCCTCTACGTCCTCCAAATTTTACGTCCGCGCCACGGGTCTTGGAGAGAAAACCGATCGAAACAGAGGGAGAGTCGCATTCCAACGATACAAGCCGCCAAGTACAAGTGCTCCGCAAACACGGTAAATGTATTTATAGAGGGAACGACGTACGCGACGTCTTGCCCGTTCTCTTTGCTTCTCCTCTCGTCCAAGTGTGGACTCGCGATCATCGAGTTCAGGACGCTCGTCATTCACTCGGATTCAGGCGGCTGTTTGAACGTAGGAGTCGGCTTCCGCTGTTGTCCTTCCTCTCAATTGCGTCTTTCTACGAACTATCCGCGTCCGGCTCGGCTCGGTGTGGTACACGGGAATTACATATCTTCGACCATTGTGCAGCGAAGCAGTAACGGAAGAGGGACAAATGGTAGGTGAATTGAATTTTAAATTAAAAAAAAAAAAAAAAACTCGCTGCTCGCGCTTGTTCTTTTCTTATATTCTTCCGCTTCTCTCTACCTACTTTAGTTTACCTCGTTACATTACCGGGAAGCAGTTACTCTTATGCCCAGCTGCGTTACACTTTTACCCGTCGGTTTCCGACTTTACACCGATTTATCGTTCACTTCGCGTTCAGTCGTTACGTTACGTCGTATCAGGGGAGCGCGCGACTATCTTCAATAGATTTAGATAATTTTTCAAGTATTTTAATTTTTTTTTCTTGCTGTTTTCTCTCTCACTCTTTCTTCCTGAGATAAATATGTTTGTATTGTCAAGATACCAGGAGACAAATATGCGAATTAACACACGGCAGTCTGAGAATGACATTTCGCAATTAACTCGCAATCGGAAGTTTCCCCGCTGCATCTGTAAAATTCCATTCAAGTAGTAAACACACGCCGCCGAGTGAGGTGCGGAGATTGCATAATTTTCCGACGAGACAGCGTATCTCCCACATGTGTAGCGTGTAACGCGCTTATACACAAATCGTACAACACGCGACGCAATGATTCGGGATCGCTTCCGTATACATTTCGGGCTTTCTCCTAATTTGCATTTCCACTTAAATCGTGACCGCCGGCTATATTTGCCGGTTTGATTAGAACGGGATTTCTTGTCGCAGACACGTCTCTCAAACGGTCAAAAAACACTCACGCGGCGGCGACCGCTATCGAATCGTGTAGTGTGTCGCGTCGTCGTCGTCGTCGTCTCTTCTGATACAGCGATGACGCGCAAACTATCGACTACTTATAGCACCGGGTATCAATCATTCCGCACGAGTAGTTGTTCGAGGAAACAACTCTTTCTCGGGATATACTGCCAATTTATTTCGACAAGGTATTAATCTATAAATCGTGTATGACGCACCGGATAAAAACTATGTTTCTATGTCTAGTTATGCTGTCATAGATGAGACACGCGTGCATATTTATGCGCGTCGCATATGTAACAAGCATCAAATATTTACATCTACAATATTTTTTTTCTCTTTTTTTTTTAAGTCTTAATGTTGTTTGTTCCGAAGATTAGTACCTGTGTAAGAGTTCGGCCTCGCACTCGGCAGATTTGTTCTATTTATTTGCACTTTTTGTAGATTAGCGAGTATCTTTAAAATATGATATATCTTTAATAGCACGTGAAAATGAGAGAGGGGCCGATTACGCGGGTGTTCGTATGTAGATAACGACGTTTCGTAATGACGTGACGTGACGTGTTAATCGTCGGCTCTGCGCGAGATAAGCGCGACACTTAAAAAAAAAACGCACATTCCAAAAGTGGTTTTCGAAAGATTTCTAAACAACAGTCGATCGAACGAAGAAACGTTTCCACCGAGCGAGCTGTAAATTACGCTGACGTAATTTTCACTGTACACTCCGTTCTGTACGCCACCGTGTAAATTGACATTGTCTTCCCGGGATTTTAACGCGGATTCTATCGGATTTCGCGTCTCAACTTGGAGTGGAATTCCCTCTGTTGTCATATCTCGCGAACTTCAACAACGTCGACGAAAAACAACTAATCAATTAATCGCTTTTTTACAGCTCTTTTCATTCCATTTTAAAATCGATGGATAGCCGAGAATATTCTTGCATACATGCAAAAGTTATTAAACTGTGAATAATATCTTTCAGTAATACTCTCACGTGCGCTAATAATTTCTTAATCACACGACTATCGTATTTTTGTTTCCGTCGTGAAATAAGCTTAATTACTTATTCATCGAACCGTTCGGGTGAAATTGAGCCGACGGCGGCGCTGCTTGCGAATAATTACGGTCCCGCTATGAGGACGATCAGTGTCCTTGACACTATACGCGCGAGGGAAATATCACGTCCGGGACGGCTACGTCTAGCCGACTGGACGTAGCTCCAAGGACGAGTTTGCCGAAGCCACCTTCCCCGTCGTGTGCTTTCTCACCGGCGGCAAAAAGGTGGTTGCTGACGAGAGAAGAAAGCAACTAACGGAAGAAGAGCGTTCGGAGAAGAACAGCTCGCGAGATGAGCTGGGCGGAGCGGCACGTTGCACTCCAAACAAATAATCTAGGACGTCTCAATCTTGTCAGACGGCGGACGTCGTCTCCTCCTCTGTCTTACCCTCGGTGCAACCTCGTTCTTCCTCAGCTCTTTCGTCGACGATGATCTGAACGCTCCGATCCTCGCGTGATGTTCGCGAGAGAGGATCGTCGAAAACCTAAAATCGTCGTAAATTATTGTGCCGCGGACATGTGGCGTTTAGCTCGATGTAATTGATTGCCTGTACCTAGCCAACTTGGACGACCGGGGAGTCGAGGATATTTCGAGGAAGGGGGGAAAGCCTCGAGGCATAAATTATAATTGAATTAGCTTGAGCTCTTAATTAGACTGCTGGAGAAAGGACTCTCAGCGCGTTCTCTCTCTCTCTTTCTCTCTCTCTCTCTCTCTTTTCTCACAACATATGCCAGTACAGGTTCCTTTCCCGTGTCTCTCATCTCGCTTTCTTGTCTCGGACGCAACGCTCTTCGCGCTTTGTCCACGTCCGTCGTCGTCGGCTTCAACCTCTGTGTTACCGCTCGCCTCCCGCGAGATAATTTACAACGGGGGCGTTGACTATTGCGTGTCTGATGCGCGCGTCTCTTTCTCCCGTATCTACTCGTTTTTGTTGCTCTTTACGGTTCCTTCCACGTTGTCGGACTCGGTGGCGGCACGAAAATCCTTTGTTGCAAGATGGCCGCCGAGGATGTCCACGTTCGCGTTTGGCTCGTTACTCGATCCTGGAACCCTCGTTCTGGTGCGCGCGTATATGCTTCGTTCCGCGTACTTCGTTCTCCAATCATCCGGCGCCAAGGCAGAAAGGCGACGGTGGTGGCCGCTGAAGAGATTGCGGCTATTGTTTTCCCTCTCACCGAGAGAGCCCCGGCTCGTTCGTGCTTTATGGGCAGAAACTCACTCACGCCAGCCTGTAATGAATTATGAACGATATCTCGCTGGGAAAGGGAGAAAGCTAAGGTCGTCGCTCGGTAAAAGCGACGTAACTGACCAAAGTTTTTATGCCAACATAGAAGAAAAAAAACAATATTAATATGCTTACAAATTGCTACACAAATTTTAATTTTTTTTACGAGCTATACATCGTCGATATTTCGCAACGCGTGACGCGGTGAAGAATTATAGTAAGAAGTAAACCATAGTTGTTGATCAGTGCAATTTCCAGAGAGAGAATGCTGCGTGTCACCGGCGACGACCGCCGCACAACCGCGAGTGCACAATCGCGAAGGCATGCAATTAACGCGATATCGATCCGAATCGCGTGGCGGCGGCGGCCGTCGGGCGCTGGCAATCTCCTTCCCGGCTCGATCGTAACTCCAGCTTTTATCGGGAAGATTCGTTTCCGCCGGCGCGTACAAAACAAACGGCGACGCTCGCTCTCGCCGGTCTATACGCGAGGCGCATCCCTGCGCTCTTTTGCGCGCTGTTTCTCTTTCTCTCTCTGCATCACGCGTATCTGAGCTTTCCGCGCTCGTAAAAGCGACGTTTATTATCGCGCGTGTTTCGCGATAAGCGTCCTGTACGGGGAGGAAGCTTCTGCTTCGTCCTGTTGTCCGAGAGCGCGGTACGTGCAAGAAAGTCTCGGATCTTCTTGGATTCCTGAATTGTTTCTGCGCCCCCGCATACGGAGGAAAGGGACGAAAGTACATTTAACGAACTTGTAAATTGCACGATCGCGATGTCTCTGTTCTTTCGCGCATTCTCTCGGACAAGTGATCTCTCGCGATTGATCAACAAACATCGAGAAACCGATTGAGATTTACACAAAAGAAGTAGCGAAATATATTATATTACACGTTTTAATTAAATTTCTCCAAAAAACAAGTTTATTATCGCGAATATGATCCAAGCGCAATTATCCGGCTCGCGAAGTAAGTCTATAAACATGTTTCAAGTGTCCGCCGTATAAATCAGATCGTTAATTTCGGCGTTGGACACGCGAGAGCGTTGATAATTAATTTCTACTTTGGCCGAGATCGCATCGACCGCACGTAGCGCCGGGCGCGCACAACCTAGACACGCCGGCGGATTCTAAGGTCGTACATCTTGTTTCTTCGTTTTTGGCCGGGCGGACGGGAATCGGGGGAGAGAGGAGGGGAGAGAAAACGAAAGGAGAGAGAGAGAAGGAAAGAGAGAGGGTGCCCCCGCGGTTAAGAATAGCGGGCGGTAGTCGTTGAAGCGATGCAAATTTCGAGAGACCGAAAATATTCGCGATGTATAATTCATCGCGCGCGCTCCGGCCCGCCCGGCCGTATCCGCCTACACGCGATACCACGCGTGCTCTCTCGTGACAATGACACAATGTTTGCGGTTACACAGAGATGTCGTCGCATGCGTGCGTCGTAATCGCGTGCGGTCAAAGCGTGTCTCTCTCTCTCTCTCTCTTTCCCTCCAAGTTCTCGTGACATTGAGAGCGCGGTATGAAGTTTTCATATTACACCCGCGTGTCAAGAAGATTTAGTGCTTTAGGCGCGAAAGATGAATGTTTCGGAAGACGCGTCTACAAATCGTTGAATAATTAAAACGCGTGTCTCGGAGATAAGAAGCAGATATAGGAGCGAGAAGAAAAATTGTGTACAAGAAGAACAAGCCTTTCTTATTTGCCTGTGTAATATGCTATTTTGACGATGCGTAAATTTTTCGAGATGGCGGGAAAAAGTCTGGCGGCAAAGCGATTTGTCAAAGCGACTTGCGAGAGCTCTAACGGTTCAAGTTTTCTGATATGTGTCGCGGCGTGGCACATTTGAGGAAAGGAAAGGCAGTGGAGGAAGAGAACAAAAAGGAGAATCCTTTCGAGAGAGCAGAAAACGCGAGATCGTGCTCACGAGAATTCGGAGATGACGATCGAAATCGCCATCGAAATCCGGGAGCCGATCGTTGAACCTGAACAAACGGAGCAATCGGCGATACGGCTCGTAAAGCCGTAAAAACAAAAGTATCTCGACTCCCGATACGCACGTATAGGTGCTCAACGTCGTCCTCGGCGTCGGACGTCATTGGTGGAGATCGGTCGATGCACGTGTATTTCTCCCGCAGGAACACGCGCACACAGAAAGAGAAAGATTGAAGGAGAAGGAGGAGGAGGAGGAGAAACGTGCGTATGCACCGCGCGAGAGGAAAAATACTTCTGCTTTCTCCGACTCTTACGTGGTAAACTTGCACAGTAAAAACGCCTTGACGAACGATAAGTCTCGAGGGATATATCCACCTCGCAAGACGAATTTCGTCGAGACGTCCAGTGCTTCTTTATATCTGTTTGTGGCGCCTGGTGGCTTTGCCTTGCGTGGAGTTTACGCCGCCAATTGAAACATACATCCATCTCCCTCCCTCGGTCGCTATTAGGAACAAAGTATTAGGCGCGTTAGAGTGTGTCAGTTGGTGCGAAAACTACGCGCCATTATTACTACTCGCGCGCTCCATCCGTCGCGAAGTTTGCCCTTCACGACTGATGCGAAAAATCCCGCGGCGAAAATTCCTAGAATATCATTGAAGTATGCTTTTCGCGAGCACGCGCAAATTTCGTCAGATAATACGGCGGAGGGTTTTGGTTAATTACGTTTACCGGCGGCGTATGGGTGACGACGAATTTCTTGCGACGCGATACGATTCGCGGACTCGCTATTTTTGGAATTCCACTTTGGAAAAACACGCTTGTTTGTCGGCTCGGATTAGCGTACCGAGCTAACATCAGGATTCTCTTTCCATATTTGTTGCAATTAACACGATTTTGCGGTTCTCCTTTTTTTTTTTCTTTTTTTTACAACCGAGGGGAGACCCGGCGCGTCGCGCTTATTTCTGCCCGTGTGATCGTCGCGCGATTTTAACGACACGCGTAAGCGCCAGGTATTTTAGCACTTGTTTCGGAAAGCCGAGGGCAAACAGAACTCACGGAACGATGACGTGCGGGGAGCGTGTGCTCTCGCGTACACGAGAAGAGATACACGAGCCACGATGAAGCACATCGGGAGCAAGCGATTCGGCTTGGTCTGTGTTCGCTTGTTAATGACACGAGAGAGAGAGAGAGAGAGAGAAGGGGAGAGGATCTTGTCGGGGAGAATCCCGCTAAGGAGTAGCGGTGTAGAGAAGCTTGTTGATAAAAAAGAAGCAACGGGGGGATTTCCTCGTTCGCCGCGCGCATCCTCGAGCTAGTAAAGCTAATTAAGAAATAAGTCGGACCACCAACGTCGGTAGGCAGTCAATTTGCATCCTCTAGTACGAAGATCGAATAACGCGATATGAAATATTACTAATCGCGCCGCGTAGATTCCGAGGCGCCCGTAACATCTTTTAGCGATGCTATCTTTTGCAATGATATATAGACTGGAATTGGCGGCTGATATATTGACGAAAGTTTTTTGTTGAAACACGATCGCGCTCTTTCAAAAATC
>QVOA01018198.1:0-35653 GCA_014825685.1 Pseudomyrmex cubaensis | reverse complement strand
GGGGGGGGGGGGGGAAAATTTGACGTACAATAAACAAGTAATGAGCAATAAAAATATCGTTTTATCGTTGACATCCAAATGGGACGGAGAAATCGTTTTTGTGAAATTCCGCCTATTTAAACCTCCTCCCTTCCGAAAAATAAACGTCTGAGAAATTGACTGAAATTTGACACTTTACGAGTTAAAATTAAATACTGACAAAGTGAGACGAGATATTTAACGATGCCCGGTACATATGTATACAGAATTACGCGGCAGCGAACGTGATCAGAGTGCGGAGATCAAAATTATCGGCAACATACCATCCGCGGCATCGAAGTTATTCCGCCACGGCGGACCACTTGATCGCGGTTAGATGATTGTCCGCGTAGTATCGGGACCAATTAGCGGCAATCCATACCGGCGATTGGATACCACGTTCCCGCTAACTATATTCCCGATTGGATATCACTCGGCCATGACAAAGTCCCTCCCGCGCGCGAGCGGAGAAACAGCTGCGGTACGTCCGCCTCGGACTGGTTCCACTTTGAAAGCAGGAAAGCCCCCTTCTCTCGCTCTTCGATTCGCTCGCTCGCGCTTCTCTCTTTCTTTCTCTCCTGCTCTCAGAGGCTCTACCGCCGCTCGGTATCGTCAGTCGGTGCAAATCACTCACTAATTGCATCTAAAACGACTCTCGCATGTATGAGATGGTAGCCCAAGAAACTAGAGAGTAGGAGGAAGGAGAGAAAGAGAGAGAGAGACCTTCACATCTCGACACGCCGCGTCGATGCTGCGAACACATACATACACACACGCGCGCACAACTAATGGCGCTCATGCGATTATGCATATTGATGGCCACGGGTCCATGATACGGCGATTGATTTCATCGCTAATTGTATCCAACCGTGTTGCTCGTTATCGGGAAAAGGTGCTCCTCGCCACGGCGGCGTTCGATCTGCGTTCGTCTGTGAGCGTGTGTCTTTCACAAGCGTGTAAGTATCGGACGGAACAGGCTCCGCGCGGCGCAGCGTTTATAGCGACGTTTTAATCAGGTCGACTAATAACGCGCTCGAAAGCGGGTCGTTCACAAAGACAATAAGTGTATCGCGAATTTGAAGATTATCGGCGCTCTTTTTCTCGCGCGCCGGTTATATACGTTCGAGAGTTATTAAACCGGAGCAATTCCGGTCGGTCATTTCACGGCGGCTTAAAATCGCCTCGTCGGCTATCCGCGCAGACATCGCTCGTCTGCGCGGACCGCCATGAAACCCTACGAATGTTTCGGTTTTTTTTTTGCGCGCGCGCGAGTCGATAAGCCCCTATTAACGGCGCAATTATATGCTTCAGATAATTAGCGATGAATTAACTTTCTATCGTTTAAACCGTTTTAAAGAGGATGTCAAAGACTTATCGTAACATAATGAGATACTTATCGATCAAGGCGTCAACATATTTCCGACACATCCGCTTTAAACTTTTATCCCTTTCTGAAAGAGGAAATGTGATTATGTTAAACCGGTAAGAACTTTCTTGTAAAATTTTTTTTTTTTTATACATAATGACGTTATTTTCTTTCTAATTTAATTATATACTTTCGCATTATGTTCTTTTAATCGCGAGTTTCTATTTTTAACGCACATAATTGCTCGACTCGTTAGACGCGCTTGTTTGCGCACCAGTCAATCCGCTTAAGTCCAACTCGATACTCGTCAGCTGAAAAGATTGCAAACAACAAACATGACGTTGCTCATCATCGGCGACGTTTGACGATACTTCTGATAAAGATTCGATATCGATATGTCCCTTTTCTGGGGTAAGCAAACATTCGATTGTCGGATTGTTGATCGCGAGAACTCGGCGACGTCGAGTTTAGAGATATCGCGACGCGTCGTACGTTTAAGCCATTGACGTAACACAATTTATTTTTGGGTCCGTGCAAGAGATTCCACGAAAGTCCCGGGAACGATTACACGCATTCCATTCGTCGACTCTTCGCGAGTGGAGTTCTTATCTCCACGTGCACTCCCACGCCTCCTCCACGTTATCAGCAATCCCTCCGAGACATCGCCATCGCGTCGAGAAACACTTTTCGCACGAATCGCGATATTCGATGACGACGACCGAACATTTACATTAACGCGACGCGCAATTATCTGTCTTTAATTAATTTCCAAATTATCGATTTAATTACGCAATCAATCTCGACGATAAGCGTCTCGCTCGTCGCGTTTCTCGCCGCACACACAGTGGGTAATCCCCTTAGACAAATAATAATCATTTTCTATTATTGTACTCCAATTTGAAGATAGATTCTCTCTATAGCCTCATAGAGCGCGAACTATATACGTCGAAATAGTTTGAGCGACTTTCATCTCGCTTCTTCCAACTCTCGTCGCTATAATCTCGGGATCGTTTTCGAGTTGTTCTCGAAAGAGCGAAGTTGAATACTCTTTTTCCTTCTCTATCTTTCCGTCTCTCGACCAATGACCGTCTCTTATTAAGCGCGGATCGTAAAATTTCCGCGTGCGTTCTCTATCAGAGCGGCTCGATTTAATCTTCTTTCTCGAAGAGGAATTTTTCCGTTCTCGGAATTCTCGCGAGACATTGGCTTGTCCCCGGGGCGAACGACTCACTAAATATAAATTTAATCGGTGGATCGCTGCCCGAATCGATCGAACACGCGGCGAACTGCCGTTCCCGGTGGTGTGTGGTTCGGGTTGCTTGGGATAGTGCCCTAAAAGTGCGTCTTCGCTCTTGTGCGGATTCGTCGTCGACTAACCAAGTTTCGTATGACTAACCTCCGCGCTGAGTCATACTCCTCCACGTTCCTCGGTGTCGCCGCGAACGTGGAGGATCCGTCGCAGACGGAATTCTGGCAGAAATTTCATTTTCCCCCGAGGCGCCGTACATTTTCATTTGGATAATGCAATATTAACGGAAAACATTCGTCTTCGTCCATCTGTGATTGTTCGATCTCCGTCGGCGCGATATATACTTCTCACAATTTCTCGAGGGATACTTCGCCCGATACGGTATGAGGCGAATAAGGGTGAGTCCCCTTCGCAGCTCGAGTGTAACGGTAAAAAAATGGAAAGTCCGCGAAAGAGAGAAAAAGAGAGAGAGAGCAGGTCGTTTTTCTTCAATCGTCAAGAGCGTGCGCCTCTGATAGCGCCGTGGTGTTTCCGAGAAAAGAAAGAGAAAGAGTACGGAGACGCGCACATATCGGAGAGAAGAAGCGGAGAGAGTTAAGTGATGGTGGGTGGGCGAGATGGTTATTTAAATGCCCATAGGAGCCATTAGAGATTACGGTCCGACAACAAATGCCGACGTGGATGAGCCAAGTCGAACGGGCGATATGTTGCTTTTCGAAACAAAACTTTCTACAGCGTACCATATTTTTCCTTTCCCTCTTTGTCTACGTCTTTTTTTTCCTCGCGAGACACGGCAAGCGCATGTCCAACGATTTCGCCTGAAACGCGCATTGCGCGCGCGAAAACCACTACGTGCAGCACGCGTCAGCATCCTTGACCGTTCCTGTTTGAAAATACGTGACCGAATTATGACAATTTACGCTCGCTCACATGCGATACGATATATATGTGCGTTCTCGCTCATTCATATAGCTGCGTCTTTATCGCCGCTCTCGACGGTGCTTTGTTACGTTGGTGATGAATTTGTGGGTGAATCATATTCTCGGTAATGCGATAAAAACGCCTCGCGATTCGAAATAATACCATAATTAAAATGCACAAGTAGCGTATGCGCGCTTACAGTATCGCAATTCGATTATTTTCGATTTTAATTATTATTTTAACCCAAACTTCATCCAAAACTACATCTGCGCGAGACAACTGAGAATATCGAGAGAATACAATCGCGAGAGAACACAATCAATCGGTCGTGATAAAATTAATAAACATTCGAAGCGAATTTCGAGATGTCACCGCGCGTGAAACTTCGCTGACACACGTCTCGCGTTCTGATTTACGCCGATTACGTTGCTCGATTATCTGCGATCACCCACAACGCGAGACACGAAAGTATGTGCGACGATACACGTAGCGGCTTCTTTTTCGAAAGATATCGCTCCGCGTTCGAAATTCCCAGACGACGAGGCTCTCGCAGCGAGAGAAGAAGGTTCACGTTGGGTTATCGGCGACGAAATGAATTCCTAAAACTCAATTAACCGTGGCCTCTTTAACAGCCCGGGCTTAACGAACGAGAGATGAAGCGGGTAATGAATGGTCGTGCGGGATGCGCCTTGGTTTCGATCGCCGATGAGCTATATATGTGTGTGGTACGCGGACGTTGAGCCGAAACCGATACCCGTCCTAAGAGCATCGAGTGATACAACCCTTTTAAGTAGGTCTAAGTAAAACGCTAGAAATGCAAAGGGATAGAGCTCGATGGTGCTCTATCGGCGGGATATGTGATCGGTCTCGACGGTGACTCATCAGCGAGTTCCTAGACGACACACTCTTTTTACGTCAATTCGTTTTACGATCGGAAGAAAGTATACGATCATCGATTGAACGTCAGTACGTAATGTATCTTAGAAGCAGTAAGTACTTATCGAGATTTCTCTGATTCTTTCTATTAGAATATGAGAATTCTATTAGAATTCTGAACTTATACATGTATTGAATCTTCCAATCTCACACATACGCACATATTTACAGAAATAATTACCACAAAATGCGTGAGAGATAAAACTTGTGTATATTGTAAAATTAAAAGTAAAAAAATCTCAAAAGTATGCAAATGTTATTATTGTTGTAAAGAAAAATAATTAATCTCATTTAGCGGCTTGCTGCTCATATGGGATTCTCGAGAACCAACAAATCACCGTGGGCGGTTTTTCTTTCGCAACGATGATATTTGCTCATCTACCCCTCACTCTCTCTCTCTCTCTTTCTCTTTCTCTTCCTCTCTCTCTCTCTCTCTCTCTCTCTCTCTCACTCATCTCACCACTCTAATCGTTTTTTCCTCGCGGGGGAGATGACGAGGAGCGTGTCAGAATGAATGTGACGCCGGCGGAACGTCGCGGCTTTCGCGCAAAAACTACGTCGCGTACTCCTCTCTCGCGTGGCTCCTCTTCTTGTTTGTGCTCTTCTTCTCCTTCCTTATATTCCTCTCGTCTCGCTCTCCCTTTCTCCCGCATATCCCGGACCGTGGTACACTTGACGCACGACAGTTCTCTACGTAGCGCGTTACGGGGCGCATTTAGTCCGCTCGTCGTCCCCTTATCCGTTCTCCATAAACGCAACGACGTCGACGACTATCTACCACTTCACGTGGCACCAGCCTGGTGGAGTACTGGAAGGAAGAAAAAGTCGGGAGGGGGGAGGGAGTCGCTCAAATCAACAAGATAGTTCGCGCTAGTTCGGACCGAATAGTTCTCGCAAGTGACGCACTCTTAATTTTTTTACGCGCAAAAATTGCGACGTATTGATTGCGCTCTTTGATGAATGTATTTCAATCGATCTCTACCGCACGTAAAGTACGTGCATTCAGAATTTCTGTATCCTTCTAAATAGTATTAAGTGTAAACAAAAAAAAAAACTGGTTTTCCTCTTTTTTAAACAAAATTCATTAATTGTCGACAACAGTATTAATTGCGACAAATTGCCAGGCGACTGATTGAAGTCGGAAAAGTTGATGTTTTACTCAGAAAATGGAAATGTTTCTGTATCAACATGATGCATCAGGCAATAAAATGCTCAGAGTATGAATGTTTTTGTGCGAAAAAAAATGTCGCGATGACGAATTCGGTGATGATGGGCCGTGTGAATTCGTGGAATCCAGAGGTAGCCCGGGGGATTAAGAGAGCGAAAATTACCGAGCGCTCTTCACGGAAACGAATGACTGGCTCGCGTCAAATCCAACGGGGAAGGAGATCGAATTTGAATCGCGTCTAAGTCGGGACCATTTCCGATTAGTCACTGGTCTCGGTCATTAACGCGCACTCGGGTCCGAATTTATAATCTCCGATGCGTAGTATTGCAACTTGAAAGATTAAAAAAAAAAAAAAAACCCGTCTCTATGTGTGTGTAACACTTTAGATATTGCTCCGTTAGCAGAGCTATAGATTCTCTTGAGAACGACAAAATAAGCACATTTTTATTTATATTAATCATGATTTTTATTCGAACAAGAAGTAAGCTGATAAAGATTTTTCTAAGATAAAGAGATTAGGTTTTTTATGATTTTATGATTATATCGACAGAGAGACAAGCCGCTGCGATAAGGTGCTTCTTTATTGACTTGGAGAGAAAAAGCATTCGTTCAGGACTTGTGAGAATGCGCAAATCACGAATTAGTTGTACTTTTACTGTCGATTGTCACTTAGACAGACGTGCGGCTGCGTCGTCGTCGACGATCGCAAATTGCGCGCGTTTGCAGTTTCGATCAAGCTCGGTCAGTTTAGCGGTCGAATTTACTGGTTCTAAATCAAATCGTGATTCGCGATTGTGTTACGGGTTGTGATCTCGATCGCGGGCGATGCGCGACGCATTGCCGCCGCAATCGGTCACGACAATTCGCCGTGGCCGTCTGGGGAATCCATTGACACACGTGATTTGTCGCAATTTGCCACGGCTATATAGGAAACATTTCGTAAGCCAGGCTTTTGTGACGGCGACGCCAGGTGACTCTTTCCCCCTCGGGGCGTTTGCGTGGATCGGCTCGTGCTGCAGAGGCACCACAAAGGTAATAAATTTCGTGGTTATCCTGAATGGAGACGTCGCGTCGTTTTTATCCGTTCTCTGTCGTAACCTCGGAAATTGCGCGGAATAATTTATATCGAAAGTGGCAAATAGCGCCGCAATAAGCTACTGATATTTTCGTAATCGGATCCCACGTCAAAATAGCGAACCCGCTAGAATATAACAATCGCGTTTATCCAAATTTATCATCCGACCGAGAATATATCCGTGTTACGTCCGTGTCAATACTCTCGTGGTTGATTGTCGTGCGATGACGCCAACCAATTTTGATATACGCCCCGGACAGTTTTGTGGTCGCGACAAGTGATCGATTGGTTGGCTCATTATAGGCCAACGCCGATGACGAGCATGATCATCGTCCTCTCTCTTCGCCCTTCAGGATGGAGGGAAATCCGTAATACACGTAGTCATACACGAAATCCGCGTGTATTCCGCTCGGAGGCGACAGGCGGTGTCCAGCTGAGAATAATCGGGCGCGTCGGGTTGGTAGCCGCGTTTTTCATCGGTGTCAGTCGGAGCCTATTCAAGTGTTGGCAGTTTTTCACGCGGCGGGCGACAAATATCCCCACCAAAATCCTCTTTGGATGAGTCCCCACGTGGTCCGGGATGTCACGCCGGGTCGCATCCTCGCCGGCATTCACCGTGCTGATCCCGTTCCGGTGCGGTGTTATAACGTGTGCACACACTCGCGGAGTGATTTTTCCGAATCGCGCCGCGCGATCGAGAGGTGGTCGGGAAAAGTGATCGCTCTCTCGCGCGTCTCGCAATTTCGCGCCATTTCGCCCGCGCGTGATCTAATTTTCCGCGTTCCCGCGGGTAATTTAGCATTGCGATAGTGGTCCGATGTGACGTCATTATTAAAATTTCGGCGCTTCCATTGTGGTTTGACGGAGAGCGCCGCTCTAACAACATTTTCGGCTGATCGCTCGAAACGCGAGGGAATCACCCGCGTGCTCGCGACCGCAGAAATTCGCGTATTACGTCAACGTCGATATCGCGGTAATCCAGGTTAAACCTCGACTCGAGAGCTCGATAGGTGACGCGAATTCACCGATTACACATTCCGATGCGTGTACATATATATACGCTCTGTTTGGTCACCGGCTTGACTCGATCTCGATCGCGAGTGTGACGCGCCGAAAATAGTGAAATCGACATTTTCTCTCCAACTGAACTCCCCAGTGACGTAACGGTGATCGATTTGTCGTGTATGATTTTGCAATTGGACCGTTTGCATCGATCAAGACAGAAGCAAGCACAAACACAATCGAAGCAATTCGCGCTACGAAGTGTCATCGACTCACCGAAAACGGTGTTCGTAACGTCATATCCATCATAGATCGTATATTATCGGCGCGGTTATAACGGAAACCGCGAGAGAATTCGTAACGGAACGACGCGCTCGGAGTCGTTACTGCGGTCGGCCGGTCGTAATTCGTACGATTTACAATACATGGACCGAGATGACACGCCGAGGCGGATACTCGTAGCTATGTCTACGGCGATCATTGGGTGAGTTACGGCGAGTTCGTTGTCACGTTGACAAGTTTCGCGTCGCCTCGGGATATCTTTTGGAATCCGATCTGGAGTCTCCGGAGATGAATCGGTAACGAAGGGAACGTAGAATCGTTAATTTTTTTTTTTTTTTTTTTATCGCTGATCTTGGTCTCGTCGGCGTGCTAAATCACGCGTGTTGCTTGTTATATACATACAAATAACTTCGAGAAACTGCGGAATTCCATTTTTAGAATATCACACGTGAAATCACTCTCTTGCTATTTCATCGTATTAATTTTGCTTTTACAAGGAAAATAACACGATGATGTGTTGGCAGTTGTTTTTGTAGCTCCGTGAGTATCTTTTTTTAGAAAACTCGCAGCTATCAAGAGATATTAGTGCAAGACGTAAGTAACGAAACATTAACTGGATGCTGCGTCACAAACGTGCGCGTGACGCGCGCGCATGACGTTCTCTCGTCGTCGCATGTCGGTGTTTGTCACGACACGGAGTGTGTCCCGCGACGTCCCGGAATTTCACGACTCTTTGGAATTCGTGACGCGGCCACGTGTGTACACGTACCGCCGGACACGCTGCGGTCCCAGACTTGCATCCACGCGACGGCACGCAATATTCAGCATCGACGGCTCGGCTCGCGCCGCGCCGATCGGCGTCGACGCACGCGATAGCACTATCAGGTGACCGAATTAATTGCTCCAATTTGTGTCACGTCCGAATTATTCGGATAATTCGCTTTCGAGAGGGAAAAAAGAGTCGCTTGCGTCGACGCAAATAAAATTCCAGTCATAAATTAACATCTGAAATGTGATTCGCTCGGCAAACGACAAGTATCATTTGATCGTCGCGAATAACGAGTATAATCTCCGCGCTAGAATTTTTCTCGTCCTCGGCACTGTTCCCGTACCGACGACACGTTTCATTCGCGTCCGTGAGATACTCACGGACGTCTCTCTCTCTTTGAATGCGCACTCGGGCATTTTTTCTCCTTACGTAAGACGTCCCGGGAGAATCCGAATGTTAACGTTAACTCCCCGGCCTTTCGAGATGCGCGTTACCTTCGTCGCGGAACACCGCGTATATTATCGCGTCCGAGGTGATCCACGGCCGTTAATGAAACGGCCTAGGCAAAAGGCTGTCAGCGGGACGTCGATGTGACTAAGTTTGCAATTATGTAAACCGGCATCCCGGTGAGTGGAATACTCGTACACCTTGGTTTAAAGGCGGTGGTCTCTTCTCGCCGATGTAAAAATTGAAAAATCGATATTGACGCTTCTGACGTAAATTAGATACTTCGGTATGTGGCACGAGATACGTTCCTCAAGCGGCTCTTAACATCACAAAGTAGGTACGTGTCACGTACTCGGACAAAATGCAAACGGACTCATGCGTGGACTTAATACGAATGTATAGATGCACTTTTTATCAAACTGATAAAATTAATAGTCTGTTTACAAAGTGATAAAATTTTTATTCCCAACCTTATCGATATGCCTTCGTTGATTGAATGGGGTGGCCAGATAAAGTCGCAACATTGCCGAGTGAATCAGGCTTGTCCTCAATTTCCATTGTAATCCCATCTTTCGGACTTCTTTTAAAAAGTCGTTTTACGTGTGCGGAAGTCTCTCGGTTTAATAAAGCATAAATCGTTTCTTCGCGCGCGCGCGCACACACGTCCGGCAACAAGCGTCGAATCCAGTTGTGCATTTGCATCGAGTCGCCGCGCCGCGCTGCCGCAGTCGCGCCAGTGCAATTAAACCTCGAAACCCGAGTCGCGCGCGGCTGTGCGCGCTTACGACCTGATATATATCGCGCGGAGAGCGCGATGATGAATGCGTGGCAAAGACCCGCGCGGCGAAATCTGTATCGTGAACTCAGTGTGCATCCCCTCGTCAGTCGTAGATTTTCTACGCGCGAGAGAGAACAGCGAGAATTAATTTTCCCTTGAAGATTGACACTTCTGATATCCTTCCGCGAAGAACAAACGCCATATGGAGTTGGCGTTTTTTTTATAACTTCGTTAATCGGAAACGCAATTGGAGGTAGGAAAATAAAAAAAAAAAAAAAGTTAAATCTTGCTGCGGTTTTCCGCGAGAATTTATTTGACAAAAAGGGATATAAAATAAATAGAGAGATATAAAGGTAAATCTTGCTGTGTGGTTTTTCCACGAGGAGTTATTTGACAAAGAGAGATAAAATAAAATGAATATTTCAAGAGAGAAAATTGCGGAACAACGTTTCTGTGTGTATAACGCGACGAGGTAGGCGGGATGAGGCGCGAAAGAAAGGCGCATTTGATCCATCCCGAGCCAATAACCCAGTCGAATTAAAGCAAACGAAAGCTCTCCCTGTATACCTCGTCTGCTCACCTGTGTGTTCTGTAACACGAGATCCATTCGCATTGCGCAACCGCTTGCGGCGCGAGCTCGCCGCACGTAGCTCGTACGTAACTGGGTTATTATTTACAAGCCGCGGCGCGCCGCGTCTCACTACCTACTCTTGATTTCTAACGATTCCTCCGTTATCCCTTTCGCGCGCACTAGCTAGTAACATCGATGATTTTACACGAAGGCAAATCCTTCGAACTAACGAAGATGTGTTTGTTGTTTTTTTTCAGGTTACCACAGCTTGCCGTCTTAGCGAAGATTTTGTGCCTCCTGATGGTGAGTATGTTTTAATTATCGTATGATGTAACAAATTAAAGTGACGTCTGTTTGCTCATGTTGTTGTCAAGTAATCGCGAACATTTATAACGTGGCCGACAGAATCTGTTTGCATTCCCCTGTAATTGGATGTTACGTGCAAAGTGGCCACACAATTGGAACATTTCCCAGTATCTAATTATAGGTCTCTCTCTCTTTGAGAAAATAAGTACATATGAGATATATATATATAGCGTTGTGTTTCTAATTAGTTATCTAGTTTTCGTTTTTGTTGTGCAATTAAATTTATTAGATTTTGGAACACAATGCCATATCGTCGCTTGAGATCGATTGCGGAGGTATATGCGGAAAGACCAACAGCGGCGCGTTTATCGTGTTATAATTGGTTCGTAATCTTATCTTTGAACGTGTCCGACATTTGTGGCATGAACCAATTGCATAAAGCTAATCTGATGATCAGGCCGGCCTAGTTTCGCGGCGGTAACGAGCGGCATAAAGTTCGTATACGAGAGCTCGCGGGCTGCAGTTCCGCTGAAGCCACAAAATTGCCTTCTTTGTTGCCCGCGAATATATATGCAAAGGATATGTATGTATGTATGTATGTATGTACATACGTATATATATTGCGGACCGCAATCGCGCGAGGGTGACTAGGTCAGATCTGAGATATCCCCAGCACGAAGAGGTCGAGACCTAAGAGGATCGCGTGCTGAAACTCGTGCCAAGACTCGAGTAAATCGACGATTACGTCGGCACGCACCTCACCTGCCATAGATTAATGATCGGCGCTTCCACTCCTACGCGTTTTACAACACTGACAATTTATATGGCTGAGGCCGGCTCGCTGCCGGCTTTGAGCCTCATCTTAACTCATTGCGGCGTACGTTCAATTCCCCGCTGTGGCCGCCGCGCCGCAAGAACGCTATACGTTTTGACGTCGATGGAATTTTTAAGCACCGAATGGCCGGTGTTCATTGCGGAACACCGCTAGTCGCCATCGCATTTTGATTAACTGCGCGCGCGCTTGTACGCGATGTATCGACTTGCTCCTTTTTTTCTCTTCCTTTTCGTTTTTTTTTTTCTTTCTTTTTTTTTACTTTTATTTTTGAGTCATTTTTAAACGTCGCGACGCATTTAATCATACTTCGGCGATCGAGTAAATTGTTAAGCCAATTTCGGCAATTAAGGCATTCACCGACACTTTGATTTATTCGACTATTAAGCTACGCTTATGTGCGCTCTTTTGATCTCTTGTAATGTATAAAACAAAAGAAAAATGATTTGTCATTAACAAATTGATTTTCTATTTCGAACACACGTCGATCGTACGGTTAATAAATCACTTCGGTGTGTCGTAAAATTTAGACATCGCGCATGACGTGCGTTATTTATGACGCTTGCGAAATTGATGGAGATCTATGCGCGACTTCGCGAAAATGATAAGGACTATCCCCACGCGACAGTCTCATTGCGCGGAGAAAGAGACTCGAATCGTATTTAAATGAGATTTATGTGTCCTCGATACCGGTCTTGAAGCGGCGCGCAGTAAACGGTTGGCCGGTCCAATAAATAATTAAATGGGTGGTCGGTTGAATCGCATGCGATAAATTTAGACGTCGCATGGTTGAGGAATAACTGCCCGGTAAATCGCGACGAGCATTAATACGCTCTTCTCTTTCTCTCTTTCTCGAGACTCTGTCGCCTTGACGATCACCGTCCGCTAGGTGAGAATTTAATGAATGGCCGATACATAAAATTACAAAAGCTATTCTCACCGACGATTGTCATTATTTGTTTGCTTCTTTACGGTCTGAAAGTACCGTGTCGCGATTAAACGATAATGCGAATATCGTGCTGATGACGCGCGAATCAATTAACGAGTCACTGTTTTCTCACTCCGTCGCATTATAGGACGCGCGTACGATGTGGCTATGCAACATTTTTCGCGTTATTGCACGAACACTCTTGTCGCTACTCGGCAAGTGTATTCTGATACTTAACTTTGTATGTTAAACAATAAATATGCGGCGCGCGTTGATGACAATAATTTAGATGTTTACTGAAATGATAATTTAGAAGAACATATACGTCAAAAGATATGACATCAATCCTATGCCATATAATATGTATTATACATGCAGATTTATGCGTCATTCATGCGTTACGATCGTTGGTTCGTTCGTTCGTGCCGCGAGCTTTCTTGTCAGTTTCCATATTTGTCAAATTAGTGAGCGTTGCACCGGACATCGTGACATTGTCGGCGCCACTTTTGATATAAACGAAACGCCAGTTTCGGCGACTATTAATGGATGGCTCGTGTTCACTCGTTAACGAGGTCTCTGCCATCAGCGTGCACCATCTTCGTGCGCGCGGTCCGGCACGACGGCTCTCCGACACGACGCATTTTTATCCGCCGCGAAGAATCCAAATCAACGAATGACTCGATGTTGTGATATGTGAACCGATCGTAAAAGCGGCCGTGGAGAGAATTTCGACGCTTTTTAACGACTCTCATTTCGGTCGTCGCTCTGAAAACACGGCACGCGAAAAATTCTTATCTCGCCGATTCTGGCTTTCTGTTAATCGAGAATTCAGCATAATCTCCCCGAAGAAACAACAACAAAGCGTGAGAATCTAATAATATTTCGGATTGAAACTGCTCTTCTTTCGTTACTTTCTCTCTCTCTCTTTCTCATAGTATTTTCATTTATTTTTCGAATAAACGACTAATCCGGGCTATCATCTTTATTTTTCAATGCAAAACATATTTGAGATCGCGCGCGGACAATCTCGTAATTTTCTCAAAATTATTCCTTCAGTTATCTTTCAGAAATAAACATATAAATTGCACGTTTTAATACTTTGATACGTGTTTCCGGCGTGTGTTTCAACTGTTTATTGAAAATCGCTATATACGAACTTTTCGAACGGTACTCCGATACGTTACTTTAACCGTCATCTGAATAATTCATCAAATTGTCGGATATAAAACTACGCTTTCTCTCTTTCGCGAGACGGAAGAACTAACGCGAATCATAAAACGGGCATCTTGAATACGGTTCTTTTATAAATCGTAAAAATATGTCATTGATTTGATTTTACAACGAGATGAGAGTTGCTGCGCGATCACCTAAATTTTTAAATTACTTTATTTTTCTGAACTCTTCTTTATTTGTTTGAGCATTATACTTGCGCAATTTGCGTACAACGGACTAAGTTATTAAAGTAAACAGCGACTTCACAATTGACAGCGTGGGACAGCGAATTTATTTGAATATACGTGTCGTGTAATTGCAGGTGGTGATGTGCGGGGCGGTGCCGGCGATGGTGCGCTCCGTGAGTCTCTACTCGACTTGCAGCAGCGGCAATATTACCGTAACACATCGCTCGATCGTAGCCGTGGGACGCACCGAACACAATGCACCCTTCCGTAAGTAAGACCTAATTCATTATTCTCTTACCGCGCGCGCTTAACAATTTTTACTTTGTTTCCTCTTGAGAGACGCGACACGCCATTTTCTGAAGTGCCGCTAATGTAACAGGAACTTCCACACCGGTCCGCAGAGCTCGGGCTTCATTAACTTCCATATATAGGTCCGCCACTCTCTCGCGAAAGCGCTCTCTTTGTGGCGGTTTCCCTTTCACGACGAGTCCGCGAGTTTGCGGGAATTTCGCGCACGATAGGTATCCCGGGACGAAACGAGCTGTCCGCCCTACGTGCGGCGCGAGTACGCGAGGCGGTTCCTCTTGAGACGATTGCCGACGAGGAAGGGGACGAAAGGAAGGTTCAGAAGGAGGGAAGAAGGCTCGCTTGTGCAAACAGAGGAGCCAGTTTTCGCGCCGCACGCTGCGCGCCGCGTCTGCACCTCCCCGAGATCCATCACTTTCGCGTACGTACCTCCACCTCCTCCTCCCATCACCTGCCCCCTTTTACCTCCTCCTGGCTTTCTTGCCTTTTGCCTCCACCTTTTCCCTCTGTTACTCTGCTCTCTCACCTCTCACGGCACTCAACCGCCGACAACGAGCCTCTCCCGACCAGGCGATTACTCAAAGCCTCTCTCGCGCGAAGCGGAACGGCGTGCGTGCGCTGCGTGCACGGAAAGATTGAGACACTGTGAGAGCGTCCTTGAGAAGCTGTGTGCCAGACTTCGAGGAAGAACGCGCCTCGGACGAGTCTTCGGGAGTTCGAAGTCTCTCTCAAAGACAATTTTCGTCACGTTATTCGTAGATCGCGCAAAATTCCCGACTTACTTAATCGAAGGCAAATTTATATTACTAACGCTGCACACATACACACACACGCACGCTCGCGTATGTAGCAATTTTCCGATGAATTAATGAATAATTTTATTACACGTCGATATTTTTTTTTTTTTTTTTTTTTTTTAGTACGAGATTATTGATCCAATATCGATAGATGATATCGCGTTACATATGTGTTTAATGTATTCAGAGCTGTAATTGAACTGGAATTACTAATGGTAAACACGCGAGGAAAAAATACACAGGAACACGTTGAAGAAACGCGCTCCGGAATGATAAGTCACGAGTGCGTCAGAAATAACGCGATAATTACTATCATCCACAATCAAGGTAAATAATAATTATCGACTTTTCGTTGTACCCGCGTGCCGAGAGCAAACACAGACGCGATTTGCGTGACACGCGATGCTTATACTTACGCCGTGACGACGACACACTTAAACGACCCCAACATATCCCGCGCCACTTCGAGGCCGGATGTCCTTCGATCTGGCATTCGCGCGAATTTCGACACGAGAAGGAGGAAAGACAGGATCTATATAAGGATACACGCGTGTACATATACAAACGGGGAATTGCGCGGCGATCGTCCAAATTGGAATTTAATTATTTCAGTCGCGGGCTTCTCTCTCTCTCTCTCTCTCTCTCTTTTTCTTCTCTTTCTCTGTTATTACCGCGTCAGTCTGATAAACCAGGCATCACCTGTCGCGCACCTTTGATCCATCCCGGGATACCTCGCGTTGCATTCCCCGTCCGTTCTGATGATGTTCCGTCTACTGTGCATCGTCGGAGGAGAAGACGATCCCCCGGCGCATCGGCCAATCGTGCGTTTAGGTGTTAATGACAGGGTCGCTATTATACGCGCGCGCTCATAACGAGAGAGAGCCGCGCGTCTCTCCCTTTCCTCGTGCTTTTTCCCTTTTGACTTTTTCTTGCGCTTTACACGCTCGGTACCGGCCGTCTCTCCCTCGCGCGCGTTGTATTATAGCTTTCATAACGCCGACACCGCGAAATTGTAGCGTCCCAGTGGTTCTCGTCTCAAGATCTTCGCGCCAAGATCGGATTATTTTAACAGCTAATAGCAGCATTGATGCTTTTCGTGTGTAATTAATTATGTAAATATTTTATTTGTTTGTTTCTTTTTTAAGAAAGTAATGAAATTTCTAAGTTTATACAATTTTAAAACTTTTGGACAAATTGCGTCTCGAATGCGAATCGGAAGATACGAAAGCGTTTAGCCAAGGTTTGTTTCAACGTGATAGAAAAAATGCGGGTAGTTGCGAACCTGTAACGAGCGGCGAATTGGTTTCTATATCGCGGGGAGCACGTAGAAGTAATATATGGGATCCATTCTTCTCTCCCTCTATCTCGCTCTTTTCCTCTTACGCGCGCGGGCCCATCCTACCAGTTATTATCCGGGGTAATCGTGCCTAAAAGCCGGTGCCCGCTTTTGATTAAAATTGGCTTTTAATTCATTTGGCAGCCTCTAATCTCGCGGCGGCTCCGATCAGAGAGAACCAGAGCGAGAGAGCGACGAGCCGGATGGGAAAGGGAAGGGAGGAAGGGGCGGGAAGTTGAGGGAGAGAAGACAGAGGTTTTTGAAGCGAAAAATTTAGTGGCTTCCTCTCTTCATCCTCGTACGCGCCGCGCCGAGCTCGCGAGTGCGCCATGAATAAATTCCGATCTGGCATCTTTCGCCAAGATATATTACGTCGATCGATTGCGGATAAGTCTCTCGTGACGGAATACGTGGTACGACGTTTCTTCCATGTAAATTTTTCTTAAATTTTGTATCTCGCAAAACTATCTTGCAAGGAATTTGTCACGTAAAATATTGGTAGGAATTACCAATCGAGCAACAATGATTTGGTTTATCTTTTATTAAGTAGTTTTCTTATCTTAATTGTTTAACTCGAAATTTTACTTACAAGTCGAGATTTTACTTACAATTTTATAAATCGCGAAATTGAAGAATTCCCGCACACAAGGAAGAGAATATAATTTGTCATAATTCTCTCAATACGCTTTCTATATTTTGCGAAGATAACTCTGGTTGGAATCATTTCGTTTATCGTGTTTGGACTTAGACATCCCGGGAGAGGAGATTCATTGGCCGAAGAGAGATCCGTCAAATGGACGATTGAAATCAATGCGTTCGTAGACGCCTGTGTCTCGAAACTCTCGGTGCGTCTGGCAACTTACTAACAAACGCGTCAGCACTCGAATGGCGCGCCGGTTTCTCTCGTTTCCTTTCTTTGATAACGATAACCATCATTTCGAGACGAAGTGACAGAGTTTCGTCGCGATTGCTTCGGTCGCCGACGCCGCTGCCGCCGCCGCCGCCGACGACGACGACGACGGCGACGAGGCACCGGAAATGTGAAAGTTCGGTAATGGGTAACTGGAGCGAGCAAATACGGTATAGTGGACTTCGTGAGAGAGACACAGTAACGTCGCGCTGCGCCTTCGGGTTGTTATCATCGTATCTTTTTCCGCTATTGTGCCGCAGATATTACGCATGCCTAAGATTCCGGTGTCGCGAACCGGAAGGAAAAGACTATCTCGACTCTCCTGCTCGATAGATTCCAACGACTTGTTTGCAACAGTCGTGATATCTATATTATCATGTAACGTGTATTCTGTTCTTTTTTTTTTGTTTATTACCGATCGATCGATTCAATTCTGGTCGAAATTCCACGTTTCATGTATAATTCACGCAGTTTTTGTTCCGATAAAGTTTGTATTACAAAAGAGTGTCGGATAAATGTTTCAAATCAATCTTCAACTAATTTTTGATATGAAAAAATTTCGATTTAAAAAAACATATTTGTTGTTAAACAATTGTAAAAGAATTTTAAAAGGATTTATTTCTTGTTTTCGCGTATAATAACAAAAAATAATTCCGAGAATTTAAATATATAATTTTAGCAATTAATTATCGACTGATTGATTGCGACCGATCGGCTGGAAAGATTGTAATTTTTCTGATCGAATATCTCCGATTCATTGAAATTACTAAATGCAGCATCTGCATCAGCATTTGTGTGATTGATGAAGCTGTTGAAAAAAATGATTTATGTTCTTTGCTTTTCGAGATACATCTTACTTGTGATTTTTATAATGTTATTTTTATTGATACTGATTAAAAGTATATGCACGTAAGTATGTACTACTCCTTAGCAATTGTTGTGACATGAGATATTTTGATCAATATAATTCGCGATCTCTTTATAAACTCATATCCGGTTTGTAAAACATATATGAATTTATATTAAACGATGTTTAACGATATTAAATAGTTCGTTTTTTTTTTTTTACCAAACGTTATCAGAATCGGCATCTCTTTGGGAGGTAGAGTCAATTAATTAACGCAAATGACGCAATTAATTGGTGCAGTCCGCGCGTAATAGGCCAAGGAGACGACAGTTCGAAATTAAGTTCTCTCTTTCTCTCTCTCTCTCTCTCATTTTTTTCGTCTACGACCTGCGCGAAGCGATGAGAAAAGGAAACGTCAGCGGGAGGACAATAAAGGAAGAAAAAGGAAAAAGAAACAGTGAAAGAAGGGCTTTACGATGCAGTACGAGAACATTCTTGATTTCGTTGTTGGAGGGACATCGGACGAGAACCACTTGAATTTAACGAGGCTCCGGCAAATGGGTCACCCCTGCAGACTCGTCTTCTTTATTTTCTCTATACTGCTGTGAAGCTCATGTAGCCGCGCTCTAGTAGCCCACGGACAAACATTCGATCTCGAGATTGCGTCTTTCGTCACAAAGTTTTCGAGAAAACGTTTGCGATCACTTCTAGACAAATCTATCGATGAAGAAACTTTTGCCCTCCACTCGACATATGTCGGATTGAAGTATCTGTCTTCAAGTATCCGTCGGTTTTCATTTAAAAACATATATTTTACTAAATTGACATTTTAAGTGGAGAAGAACTCAAGTTAGAACCAGTTTCTCTGATTCAGTTTCGAATGCTCTGCGGTAATAAATACATTTGTGAATATTTCTATTGCCGGAAATGAAAAAAAAAAACCGTCCATCGCACATCTGTACCTGACCCAATCCCCCTTTCCATCATTCGGCGGACAAAGGGTATCTGGCTCTCGCTTGACGGAAATTTCGTAACACCAGGTAGGAAGGGTAGAGAGAAGAGGACGACGATCTCTTCTCTCGACAGCGCGCGAGAAAGAAAGAGCGACGCCTGCACCGGCTACAGTGCAACATGCACTTCGGGGTCGAGGCACGACAGGATCCGCTAAGTGGCAAAGCACACACCGGACGGTCTGTGCCTCCTTCATTAGCACCAACTAGCCTCGGCGGCAGGTTTAGCCGAGTCTTTTCTTCTTTTCTCGGTGCCGAAGAGAGCGCCCGTGTGGAGAGTGGGGTCCCCGACGTCGTTGTAGGTACAACTCGCGCCATAAACCTCGACGAGGTCTCTTCTCGGAAATATGCCAGCGCGCATACCGGCAAGGCACAAAACGGTTCGCTTTGTGCATCCTGTCGCTTGTCCTCCGAGATCGAAGCAACGCTCCGCGACGCTAGAAAATTGCAAGGGTTTCTCTCTCCCCGAGAGTCGTCCTTCCAAGTTATTCTTACATTTACAATGCGTATTATTTTGCGTCAAGTTATTTTCCTCCAGCCTGTTAGCGACACGTTCCGCCCGGCGATACTCACGTCGCGATGAATGTAATAACCGCGCGACGCGCAATCATCCTCGTGGTGTGCGTTTATTGCCGTTGTTAACGGATGAGCGTCGCGTTTCGAATTTGTACAATAATCCGATGTTGTATTTACATTTAATAAATGTAAAGCATATAATAATTTATTTACGCCCGTGTGCACGCGATGAAATAATAAAGTTGTTTTGTTTTTTTCTTGCGTGTTACAGAGATGCTCACTACACAATCGGAAGATTTCACTAAGAGGCTGTATATCCGTGCGGAGAAGAGCGGACGATACATTTGCTTCAGTAAGAGTGGGAAAATCGTGGTAATTACTCGCTTACCAATTAGTAGACATACTTCATCATCCTAAGTGAACTGGGTAGAGAGAGATTTATATGAGCCGGTAAACGTCTCGTATCGCAGCGCGTTCGTAAATTTCTATTCATCACTTACGTGCGGAGCACTGTAATTTAGAAATTGGATTATTAACAGTCCGATGATTTAGGGCTTCAACGTTTACGACGTGCGCGAAGCTCTCGTCGTCGTCGTCTTGACTCGTCATTACGTCGAGTTCCGCTCAATTTGCCGGTTTCATCTCCACATATAAATGTTTATCTTCCTAGTTCATTTTTTTCTTTTTTTTTTAACTTTGATAATTTACAATTTTAAGTGTTTCGCTGATTTATATCGGTAGTTAAATTTATATGAACACATATTTGATGCCGCGCGTTGTTACGTTGTTTATATTATTATTAGGGCGTACGCAATAAATGCTTGAATTACATTAACGACCGATACGCGAAGATATCAACTCGTTTACGATATCGACGTCGGGCCGCGAGGGGGTTAATAATGAAGTGGCAGGTGGCGCATATCGTGAACCGTTGGCGGTTGATTTTTTTGTTTCAGACGAGGAGGCAGAAGGGTCCGATGTGTCAGTTTTACGAGTTGTATAACGGCTCGTATCTGAGGTATAGGAGCGTCATGAACGAGTCGCTATACTTGGGCTTCAATAAGAATGGCAAGCCGGTGAGAAACCGTCACGCCAGACAGGAGTGCTTCAACTTCATCAAGTACAATCCCCACGCTGACATTGACCATCATAATAGTGTATTGAACACGGGGGCAAAAGCCAAAACTCTGAGTGTTAAAGAGCAGAGGAAGATGCACTCGAAAAAACCGTCGGAGAAGGTTCGACCAAAGAAATTCCAACCTGAGGCCGAGCCGAGGTCTATGAACACGAAAGGTAATATGCACAAGCGTCTTCGGCACTCAGGCACGAAGACAAAACGGCAAAACGAGGCAAATAGGTCGAACTCGACCAGAAGATCACGGCCCGAGAGGACCGTACCTACCATCGTCGCGGCCACCGACTATTGAGCTGCGCGCGGACTCGCCGATCAAGACTGCCTCCTCCGTTACCGTGAGAGAACCTGAGATCAGACTGCCAAATTACGCTGGTGGATCGCACGATCGGGATGTCAAGAGCCTTAACGGCGCCGAGTGCGTTAAGCGACTCGAAGCACCGCGTTCGTATTCCATTCGATGACCGGTCGGCGAATTGAGGGCGAAGGCGCGGCTCGCTCGCGCGCGCTTCGAGCACAGCTCCCTGCGCCCGTTCAGTTTCCGTCTTACCGCCCGGAGCGAGGCAATAGCGCTTCCGGGACGGGAATCGGGATGTTGTCGTCGAGAGATAGCGTCCAGATCGCGGGAAAAGCGCACGAGATGAAAGCGTGCGCGCGAGATCCCGGCGATGAAGCTATCTTAAGTTTTTGAAGTTAAGTTCGATTTGTAAACTTGCCCCGACTGACCCTTTCAGGCAAGTACGTATATCTCGTAATAATAATAAGAGCGTTTCTTTCTACCGATTTCTCTTTAAGATTCTCTCTCTTTCTCTCCTCTCCTGTTTTTTTTTTGTCTTTCCTTTATCACTCATTCTCTCCCTCTTTCTGTTTCTCTTCTCGTGACGAGAATCTAAATTAGTGTATATACTTTTCGTTCGCACTCGGTGCTGCGCGTCGCGATATAAACGCGCGATACCGCGCCAACTTATCTAAATTCATTCGAGCCATTATTGCCCGGTCGATCGTTTTGGCGATGCGAACGAAAGAAAAAAAAAACAAACAATTTGACGTCGTATAAAGATCCTGAGCGCAACCGAACGGCTGCTTCGAGCGCGATCACCCCGGCACCGGCAATGGTAGCGCAAAGAGACGCGCGGACGGCGTCAGACACGTGTTTCCCGACTTGCCCGACAGAGGAAATACAAAATTAACATAAATTATTACGATATAAGTTCGAAACTATAGTTTGCAAACTTGATCAGCTCGATATATATATATATAAAATAAAAAATAAACTTTTGTATATAAACAATTTGACCAAGGCGCATAATTGTGTATAGTATATAGCTGAGAAAGAAAAATTATACTTGCATCAACTCTTTGCGGTCGTAAGACGATAACTCTCCCTCCCGTGTCTTGTCGAGCGTCGATCGTCTTCCGACCGCGACGGATTAGTCAAAAGGCACATGTAACAAATTGACGTTTTAGCTTGTGTCAGCGAGAACAAGCGACCGATGGCACCAAAAATTCATCGAATTTCGCTCTTTCCCGAGTAGCAAGTTACGCGATATGTTAGCGCGCGAAAAAAAAAAAAAAAACATTTACGAAAATTTCCGGCACGATTGATTCGACGAATTAAAAGCAGAAACGCTGTCGGCGCTGGTCCAGCGAGGAAATATTTGTCACGTTGCGGACGCTCGTACGTCGCCACTCTTACGCCCGCTGCGCAGTAGAGCTCACGCCGCGCAAGACTCTCTCGCTCGCTGTGCTAATTACGCCGCCTAACGTAGCGTGCGTGCCTGCCCGCGTGTATGAAATAATGTGTGCGTTGCCTGCGTGCGTACGTGCGTGCTCGCGACGACGTACACGCCAGGCCTTACACTACCGCCGACGCACAAACTCGCAGCACGATCGATTACGAACGTGCCGGAGTCCGACGACATTTACTCTTTCGAGCTTTCTTCAATAATTCAAGCTTGTTCTTTCGGAATATTCTTATATATACACACACACACGTATAATTATATATCAAAATTGTATTTTTCTGAATTAATTAAGTAGTTTCGGAGAGGAAACATAAACGCGAAATATTTCAGATGCAGGACATTTGAATGGCTCTTGATGTAAAAAGACAAAATTTTATTACCGACAAGTAAGATATATAAGAACAAAAGGCTGCAAAAATGCAGCGCGCGTTTAAAAGAAAATTTTACTTTTTTATATTTAAAGAAATAATTTTATACCGATGTAAGAAATATTTTTTTTACATGGGTTTTGAAAAAAAAGACGAAAGAGTAAATGTCTTCATCAAACTTTATAAAATAAATTCCTCGACATATTTTCGAAATTATCTTAACAACAAGAGGATTTTTATTTTGTAACGTTGCTTTTTTATTTTATTGCATTCGGACAACGGCGATCGGTTAGAACTGCGTGTTTGTGCACGAGCGTACATTATATTTGCATTCTGCGTGCATATGTATTTCGCCTATGTGGAACGTGTGAGTGCGTGTAACATAAATGCATTATCGTTAATGAACTTAATCCTTAGAACGCTATCGCAAATTGTATTATTAGGCTAGGTAACATGAAATATTATGACGCTATGGCGACTCGACGAAAAGAACCCAGGGAAGTCTGAGAGTCGTTCTCCGTCATTCACGAAGAGAACGTCTTGTGCGATCTTATTTTTCGCTTCTATTTTCCGATCGGGCGCCAGATTCTTGCGGATCGCGCCGTTTTAACGTCTACAAAAAGCACAAAGAAGGCACCCCCCGTAGCAGTTCCTTTTCGTAGACTCGCCACGTAAGGAGCGCGTCTGTCCCTCTTCTCCCTCTCCTTTTCCCCTTCCCGAAAAAAAGAAATCGCTCCCTAGATAGCTTATTTATTGAAATCATGTTTAGGTACTACGGAAGAGCGCCCGAAACGCCCGAGAAAAACTCTTCGTTCCCTCTTGTACGTATATGTGTATATATACTGTATACATACATATGTGTATGTATATGAGGATATATATATATGCGCTGCTCTCTCTTTTTTTTATCATTTTTCATTGTTCGTCATTAGCATTGTCCGCTCATTTCTCGTCTCTTTATCAGTCGCATCTCTGATGATCGTCATTCCGCGAAACGTCACAAGCGCGAATCGTTTGATACGATGTCGCACGTCATTTATTCGAAAGCATTTCTCGTCGGCTTTTAGTTTATTTATATATATACTTTCTTCAAATGAGACATTTTCGCGTTTACAAATTTTTCATGTAGAAAAAGTTGTAGCAATTAGTATTTTACATTTACGTATATAATGCTCCATCGTGTCGAATTGTAACAAATATTCGAAATACATTCACCATGTTTTTATATATAATTTTCATGTTTTCATGCAAAATAAAAATTATTAAAGACACACCTTCTTTGTTCCGCCTTTTTATTCGATTATTAAGATTTGTGCTTTTTACAGTCTGAAAATACTCATGTATCTGATTAATTTAATTGCACACGAGTGGCAGTGCATAGGAAAGCTTATTCCTACGGATGATGTTTGTATGTGTGTTAAAGAAAAAAAAATGTAGGGAGCAACATGCACGTAGTAACGCCACGTTTCGTACGACGAATCAAAAGTTTATTGACTTAATACCGTTGGTTTTTGCGTACAAAAACAAAACAATTAGATGTATTTATTCTATATATATATCTCCGAAAGATTCACACATGTTTTTTTTTTTTTTGTTTTTTTTTATTACCGCGAACTGTGATTTTTAATTACAGCGAGGTCTTACTCCTTTCGGTGATTCGTTATCGGCACGTGGCGAGTGCAAGCTAGGCACGATAAGATGTCGCGTGTAAACAGAAATTAAACGCCAGCAGCTGACCATGAGAAAGGCATAAAACCCAACGCTTATAATTTAATAACAGATAACTAATCTAACGTGTATATGTATTGTATTGTAATATGGGTATTGTAACTCTCCGCCTCTAAAAATTAACCGACTCGTTTTGTGTATGTGTAATAAGAGCATAGCGTCACGTAGCGACGTGCAGAGAATCACCGCGGCGTTCACGGCGATGCGGAAAAACAAATAAAAAAAAAAAAATATATATATATATATGATGGAATAATTTTTATATAGAATATGCGCGCGAGTCTTCTCCGCGAATGTGCGAGATATGCCACTGACTGTCGCTCTACATATTTATAATAGAAGAAAAGGAAAACAAAAACAAAAGCGCAAGCGATTCCTGACCAGCGTCATTCTCGCGACCTCATCAAGCTACTCGTGATCGAGTCATCTCGGAATTAATTTCACGATCGAAGGAAGAAATCAAGTAGCTGTTTGACACTCATATTAGTTTGTATTAGTGAAAATTTTTATATTAAATAAAATTTTTTGTGTTCAATATATATCTTAAACTTTGTTGTAGTGCATCACATGTGTGCGACACACCGCGACCATCTTTATCACTGCCGCGTGGCTCGATCGCGAGCAGATCATCACCGCCGCCCTTCCCAGAACCCCTCGTACCCCTCCCACCTTCCTTTTTTTTTTACTTTCTCACCGTCGACGAATCAGAAAACGGCAGACGAAACGAAAACAGAATACAAGAGATGAATCTGATTACCCTATAGATAGATAGTATACATAATAAATGAAAAAAAAGAAAAAGGCAAAATATATATATATAAATATTATATATAAATAAATATATATATATATATGAAAAAAAAGATGATGTGTATTGTAAGATATTTAATACCGACTTGTCTTAGGCACATCCGATGACGATCGAAATAACAATGAAACAATGATAATAATTATTACGATGATTGTTGTATAACGAACGACGACGATGATGATATTCTACACTGTAATTCGCGTTGTAATATAGAGGCCCACCCGTTTATCCACTAAAAAAAAAACAAAAAAAAACAAAAAAAAAACAAAAAAACAAAAAAAAAATCGATGTGTCGATGTAACCCAGCCGTGCTGTGCTCGTGGTGCATCTCGAAGGGGGGTGACATCGGGGAAGGGGTTTGAGATTCGTTCGGGAACGGCGTTTTGCAGGTGCGTCGTGCTTTGGACGACGGCCAATCAAGCCGAACTGAGATTTTTCTACGAGAAGGACCCGGGAGCCACTTTCGTAACTGGCCGACGTTCAACGACCGTCGTACCCGGAGACGGGAAATTAGATCGGTTTCGATCGCGCCGCTCGGCGTTAATCATCCCGACTGCAGCGCGAAAGCCACACACACACATCTAGACACAGAGAAAGAGAGACACAGACACACACACACACAAATACATACACGAAACCCCGTTCACGATGTACCGTAACTTATTACGAACGAGCATAGCACGCCCGGCAGCGCGCAACTAGCAATAATATAACATTCCAACTTAAATCGCATACACACATGTACTGCGAATTCTAATAATGTGTGCCGCCGTAACGAGAAAGAAAAAAAAACACTGTCAAATACACGCTCATACACTGCTATTCGTCGTATTTATTATCACGCTGACTCCCTTATCCCCCTTTAATGGCCGTAATCCTTAGACGCGAGTCCCGCACGCAAAACGACAATGTGAAGGAACGGTAGCTAAACCAGTCCCCGAAGCGATAAAGTAGCGGACATACGATTTGGTCCAACGAGTTATGCAAACCGTAGAAACGTTCGCGCAGAGAAACGAGCGAGACAGGTTTGTCTGTAATGTCATAACACACCAAGTAGCGCGCGCTCGCGCGCATGCAGTTAATCTCATTTTCACATACCTCTCCTCCCGAACTGTAATGATTTATTTATGACTACATAATATAAATGCGCGCACAGAGAGTGCGAGATAGAGAGATTTTGTTCCAAATTCACCGGCGCGACAACATGTCAAATATTATCGATATAGATTTCTTAATGGCGGTTTCGGGGAAAAAAAGGGGAAAGAGCTCGCCGTGAAAGAAATTTTAGCTCCACAGGGAGCGCCGAATTTTTCGATGATGGATTTGTGAGACTCAATATACTTACCCATCCACTCGAGCCGTCTCGAGACACGAAAGCCAAAATCAAACACACATCGGTCCCCGATGGTGAGCGAAGGCAACGGCCCGAGAGGTTCTCTATTTGCAGCGGTAGTTCAGAGAAAGAATCGTGATCTTCCGCGTATAGAATGTAGGGAAAGAGAGAGAGAGAGAGGATGTATAGAGAAGATGTCTCATGAATCTCGCGTGCTCCTGTGTCCAAGTTATTCCCACAAATCTCGCTCTATATCTCGCTATCTCTCATTCAAGTGTTTGACCAGAAATCGGTTCCGAGATGAGACCGAGTTGCAACCCTTCTTATCCTTACACAAAGTGATGCGCCCGTCCCGCTCTCCTGAATCATCGGCGTATTATACCCCTTTTCCTTCCACAACCTATACCTATATCCCCTCTGTATATCGGCGCACATTCACGCGTCACCGGGTTAGGTCGACAATGTTCCACGGTGCGTAAGTTCCCGCATCCCCCCCAGATCTCGGGGATTACCTTCTTCTGGGCGTGCGCTTTCGTGTGCTCCCCCATCGGAAACTCTATCTTACCGGATAATACCTGCAATCCGCTTTCGTCCGGGACAAGTTGCTGCTCTGAGATTTCACACGAAAATCCGGTGCACCAGTCAACGGTACAACAAATGAGGCGTACACGATCTGCATTATGAGAACCGTGTAACTAAATATGTAATTTATATGTGTCTCTTGTTATAGTTCTTTCTCTCTTCCCCCTTTCCCCCTCTCTCTCTCTCTCGCATTAGCAATTGTTTCATTATTATTAGCTGAAAGTAATTTATTTAAGTGTACACCCCGTATACGTCTTGATATTTACGTATGCACCGTACACTTCTTTATGAAATGCCGAAGATGTCACAACCGCGAACAGGATTCACAAATGCGGTGGGACGACGACGGCGTGGCGTCTCCGCGCGAGAAGAAGGTCCGCGCGGCAGCAGCGGACCAATTAAGATCTCTCAATTAGCGTATCTTATCTCGCAGTTGCTTATCTTGCCTGCTCTGGACAGGTTGCCGCGCGCGTTTCTCCGGGATCCGGATCCCCGAGCGATTGGCTCAGTCTATTTCCCGGGCGTTGCTTCACCTGCATGCACACGAGCTCTTTGTGGCCTCTTGTGGCAGCGATGCCGCCCTCGTTAAATCCAGTATACCGTCGCGCTGGGAGAATATTAAGTCAGGGATCATTAAAAGAGCGATCCTATCCGTGATCTCGTCTCTCTCTCTCTTTCTTTCTCCCTATTGCTATCAGCTGCGATCTCGTACTATTTCGTAAGAGGTTTCACGGGAGATGCCGTGGACGCGCACGGCCACGGATGTATCTTGCAATTAGACGCGCGTGTACGCTTAATTATCTTGCGCGTCGAGCGTCCATTAGTATCCACGTATAGTATCGGTTATTCCCAGTCGGATTAACTCGACGCACAACTTGACACATTATTAGTCGCTACGATCTCTCTCCTCTCGTTGCGCGTTGCTTCTAATGTTTCAACTCATAAATATAATTGCTGCGTGTGATTATCGTGTACTTAGAATGTAATCGCTGTCTCGCTCACCGCGTAGATTGAAGAGTTAGACTATCGGTGTGCGTATAATTTCGATATTTTCTTCACAAGTGAGAGAGTCGGAATTTACTGGAGGGACCACATTTGGTACTGTCGAAATTCCAATGACTCAGATTGCAGATTCTTCGTCGTGGCGATGAACCCAACCTTTCGGGTTTCTCTTTTCGCATGCGCCGAGCGGTTTTCTTTTGAAATCGCTTCTATTTAAAGGAACCTTAAAAGGCGGTTGTTCTGATCTTTCAAAGAGGAGGAGTGACTCGGAGACGTCCATTCAATAAATTGGCCGCTGAGGTAATATCGCCGCGGCGAAGAAAAGTCCGGTAATTCCGAAAGAGCAGTGACAATCCGAGAGCATTTGAGAAACGAGTGAGAAAAGATCGGGTTCCTCCTCAGAGAAAGGAGATGCAGAAAGGAAAGAGCTTTCTCTCAAGATTCTGTTTTCCATACTCGAAACGATCTCTAGCAATTTCTTGCAAAAGGGATATTGCGTAATCTTCAAGTAAATATATAAATGTCGTACGTTTTTCTAACATTATTTTTAGTTTACATTTTGTGTATATTATTTATATCGAACAAAAACAAAATTACACATCGAGTAAAACAATGTGTCACGATCATTGAATTATTTCGATGCGAGATCTTTAACTTCTCCCGCGTTTCAAGAACCTCGTAGAAAAATACGAAAAGTTGAGGGAAAAGGGAGAGCTGGCTGTGGTTGCTCACCGCGGTTGCTCGGGCGACAATGCGGAACTGACCGCGGTAAATATTCGACGGACAGCCCGCATTGTGACAGGGCAATCTCCTTTTAATCGCCAAAGATTCCGAGACATGGTTGGATTTATGTGTGGACATGCCGGGTGGTGGTCATTGGTCCGGCAACGTCCTCTCTTCGAAGAATATCGAGGAAGAAATTTCACGTCGATTTTTCGCGCGTTACGCCCCTTTCCGTCGACGGGCTCACACGAGCAACGGAAGCACCAGGTGGACTTTCGGGGTTTTTTTTTTCACCCTCGTGCATAGCCCGGTTCTCACCCGAAGGCGAATGCGACTAGCATTCGACTCTTCGGCTGATCCGAATAAACGGTTATCCGTTGCCTGCGTGAGATCCTTTGTCGCACGCCTATACACACCGCTTCTCAAATATGTTTCAAATTTCATGAGAGATTTCGTTGAAGACTTTTTAAACACGCGTTGCGAATGTTCGTATTCTCTCGTACGCAACGTGTGTTGATTTAACGAGCGATTTAAAGAATACTATGAAATATTTAATTTCGTATTATAATTAAATCAATTTTATGTAAGATATAATTTTTATAAAAATATAATTTTTAAATGTTACAACACATAAGATGACATCGTATTTATGTTAGCTATGGCATTTCCACTTTCTCCGTAACATATCGGACACGCCGCGTCTGAATAAGAGTTCGCCTCGTCAACGTGTTATTGATTTGTGTGTGGTCGCCGACTGGGCCCGGATAAATCTTCGGGAATCACTGGAATCTTGTGATCGTCTTGCCACCGGTTCGTCTTAATTGGACCAACCGTGAGTACACATATAAATGTGTACCGACCGCTTTTTCGGCGATCGGCCTTATCGGCCCATTATCCGTAACGGCGGCTACTTCGTAACCGGAAATATCGTCGATCTTAAATGGTTACACGACCGTAGCGGAGAACGAGAAAGAAAGAAGGGAAGAGAAACGGAAAATGAGGAGATGCGGAGGACTTGCGTGTAATTCTGAACAAAACTTACTGACGAAATCGTTGGGCGATCTGTTAAATCGATAACGTGAAACTCTATTTCAGTTCGAGTAATTCTTAGAGAATTTTTAAGAACATAATGATGTAAATAATATTATTTTGTCAATGTTATCGCATGGTTGTACAGTAATTATATTTCAATATTTACTACAAACGCAATTCTGAATAATTTTCGCTCGTGAATATTGATCGCTCGTGAACGGTTTTAGCAAGATTCGAATCGATGCAATAAAAATGTGAGTTATTACCGTGACGTCAATGATAATAACAACGATGATATTTCTGTTGATTTTTGTATGATTTTATCTGTGTTCTTTCGAGCGAAGCGAATATTTGACACTAATAAAATTCGCGCGATTCTTTATAATAATTATTATATGATGTGAATATGTTTCGTGGTATTTTTGATCGTTATCACATGAGTTATTTAAAAACGTTCACGATAGCCGAAATCCATCATAAGACATAATAATCTAGAGATCAGTAAATCATCGGCCGGCGCGCTATTAATCCAAGTATTATGCGACATTGCGGAATGCGTGACGAACGTTTCTAGAGAAGCTTACGTGAAGTGTCAGAGATAATTCTTTCTCTTTCTCTCTTACTCTCTCTCGCTCCCTCTTTCTTTCTCGTCTCGTTTTCTGGCACGCTCAAAAAAGAGACTTTTTTGCTCCGGGATTCAAGAGGACGAAAAAAGAAAAGAGGAAAGATTAGCAATAACCGGCTGTGTGTTACCGGCATTGAAGCTAAAAGCGTATATACTATGAGTAATTATATGCCCGGTTCTCCCCCAAGTGATTCTCTTTCCTGATTCCGCCATTTATCTTATCGTCGTTTTATGGCAAATGTAATTTCACGGCGAAACACTCTCGGAAGTGATACGAGAGGTCGTCACGAGCTCCTTGGCATTCGCACAGTAGAGAGACAGGTAATTGTGCGCTACTTTACGAGGACGATAAGTTAGGTCGACGCAAAAACTAATACCCGGCAAATAACGGGCATTACTTACACTTACACCGGCCGCGACCGTCAGGCCCCTGGGCCAACCGGGGCCCCGATATTGCATTACGTTCGCATGATATATGCATTCGCGCCTTTTACAACTTTTGCACTCGTGACGGCTACCATGTATAAATGCGTATACGGTGAGCCGTTCGGTGTATTGATGGCATGCGTTCTCATGTTACAGAATGCGCGATGACGAGAAAAGAATACAAGGGGAACTTATAGTTTTTTTCTTTTCTTTTCTTTTTTTTTTTATATCCTTCACCTTTTGTCAACCAAACAGGTTGAGCCTTCAACTGCTTCATTCCTTCCTTTTTCACTTTAAAAAAGCGTATGTCTCTCGAGTGAATGTATATTTCATTTTTGTATAAAGCTAGTGACTAAAAACTAGTTTTATTTCGTGATATATCGATGTAGGAAATATATATTTATTACTTTCAGTAAGCTATTTATTTTTGTCGTTACATGGAAAAATGTCGTAACAGAAGATAAAGACTGAGGCTTGGCGTGAGTGTGTTTTCCGAACACGAAATGTATTCCAACAGGAGCCAGCGGAATCGATTGTTACAGAGAAAGAGAGAGAGAGAGAGAGAGAGCACCAACAGAAAGCGCGGAAGCGCGACAGACTCGGAAATTCAATGAGTATTACGAAATCTCCTGCTCTCGGCGTCAGCCGATTTTGTAAATACGTGTAAGAATTCGAGCGGTAGTTGAGGAGCACTGAAGGTTAGAGTTTATTAGACGACACTGTATTTAACGCAACGAGTAAATTTAATTATACTTTATTTTACTTTATTCACTATGGTTATACAACGTCTTGCTGCTCGCTAGCGATTGCCGTGCTCGCTATTTGCCGGCACTTGTTTTCTCGCGAATCGGTAAAATTCGGCAAGCCCGATTGTCTACGAACGATGTTTACCGGCAAAGTTCGTTCACGCAAAGAGTGCGTGAATCGAAAGTAACACGTGAACAGCCGTTGCTGTATAATATTCATACATTCATTACATATGTATTTTGCCAGTCGTTCTTAAATGTGATAAAGAAGTTAAGTGAAAGAGAGATTTTATCTTCTGACTAATAACAAAGCAATCTGATTGATGATTCTTCTGAGCGCTCGAATCTTTTTGTAGTATCTTTTGAAAAACCCCCAAAATATCTAAAGCGTCGATGTGTTCTCCATCATTCGAGATAATTCATTAATCGATTTATCATATTGCGATGTCTCGTTTTCAGAATAATGAGATGTTAATAAAAGGCACGACGCACACAAAACAACATGTTACATAGAGCAGTTACGTATAGAGGTTGAAAGAGAAATAATTGCTTTGATGGTGTATACGATATATAAAAGGAGTTGATATACGGCATCGACGATACCTGTGACATTCCGATATCATCGGAGAGCCGGTTAAAAGCATTATTCCGCGATAGCGATATCGGCAAGCATGATCTATGGGGTAGCGACGGCACGGAGCGAAGTTGCTGAGGATCATAAAGTAAACGAAACTCAATTATATAGAGGGACCGTAAAACAAGCGTAAATTTCCCGCGTTCGTAACGGAGCGAGTTCTTTCTTGAATATTCACTCGTTATAATACACCTCCTCTCTTTCTCTCTTTCTTTCTTTTTTTTTTTTCAAACATATCCCTCGATGCACCGACACGATGCACGTGCGCAGCTCCCTCGCGAGTGGAGCAATTGAGAGCGACGCCATAAATATTCATCCCCCTCGTTATATTTACCCTTTCGTCATTTTTGAGCCGTATACAATACCGACGAAGCGTTCCGAGCGGTTTCCCTCCGCAGAAATATCGCTCGAAAGCTTTGGGACTCCCTCGTATTCCACGTACAAAAGATAAGTTATGTAGGAGTGCGCATATCAGGCGCTTCAATAGGTATATTGAAGCCGTACAATTTAAATATTCCCATTCCCCGCGCGCTCACACACGCTCGTCAAAAACAATTACGTAACCCAAGAATTCAACATTCGCGCGTGCGTGTTCACTACAATAATGGAGAACTAACGATAGAGAACCTAACTGCGATTAAGTTTACAAGAAATTTTCTGTCGCAAGTGATTTTTGTGATTTACGAGGATCAAAAAGGTTACTCGTCATCTTAACGGATACATTTTTTTCACAGAAGGTCAGCTCGTAGGCTGATCGGGCAAGATTTATGAGAAAGGATGGAACGTTGATATAAAAGATCAATCGGCCCGGTCTGTGATTAAGACGTAAACTTGCCCGATACCGATGTATGTAAATATATACATGCGTGGTTAGTGCTATCGTGTTCCACGTCTCTGGCCACTGTATTGCATTTGTTCTCGTTCAGCAATCTGGCAGGAAGGGGATTGGCGGCGAATAATATATTAGCATTTCACACACACTCGAGCGCGCGGTTTATTGGCGGCTTTAATGCATTTTGCGTAAGTTTATATTCCGCTTATCTCCTACCTTTTAAGCTTATATTTTTTTTTTTCCATGAATAATTCAAGCGTCAGCTCGCGCTGACTTCACTCTCATTCTCTTAATTCAGCCGCGCCGGTTCTCGTTTTTACCTATCAATTTATTCAATTTATTCTTTCCGCACACCACATATATATAGCAGATCTGCACTTCTAACCCAGTTGCCCGGTTTCCCGGACCGTTTCGCGTGCACCGCGAGCTTTTCCGGCGAGATATAAATCAGGATTTGGAAACGCGCGCGTGTTTGGTATCGATAGGCAAATCAGATGGCGTATCAATAAGGTTTAGTTTTGCGCGCACCAATATTTTATGCGCCCTCCTCTGCGCATATATTGACAGAGTCTAATCTAATCCGCGATAATATATCGCGTAGCGAAAGACTCGTATCAAGTTGTAGGCAATGTATTTAGAAAGCGGCATATTTCCGCTAATAATCGTGTAATCCGTTGATCGATTATATTATTGAGTTAGACACCTCTATAGCGTTACGCATATATTGTTGATTGTGGAGCGAAATAAAACGGTAAATTGTGCAACTCAAAAAATATCAAATTTCACATACAATTTTATCTCACAATGACAATAACAATACCTCTCCGTCAGTGATGAACAAAGTTCAATCGTAAAATGGTCGCCTCCGAGCGCAAGAAATCATCTCGGTTGTATATATTTATTGTAGAGAGAGAGAGAAAGAGAGAGAGAGAAGAGAGAAAAAAAAAGAATAAAAAGAGGCGTCGTATCTCAAGAACGAAAACATCGGCCGCTAGTAGTTCCGCGCGTACCAAGTTTTGCGTCATCAACATAAAAGCACGCACGATGGCTCACAAGTGGGTTGACTATCGGTGTCATTAGCAAGGCGCCGTGTTCTTTTTACTTGTTGTGTCCCCGTAGAAGATCCCGAGCTCTCTTTCTCTCTCTGTTCGGGATTGCACAACGTGCGTGACACGGGTCTCGTTAACGCCCAGCACGGCGCCTCCTATTTGGTACAGATTTTATAAATAATAGCAGCCACGTGGGCCGCGCGTTGGGCCGTCGGCCAGAACACGCCTAGAAAAATAAATAACAATAGTGTCCCGTTGAATCCGATTCCACTTCGGAGTTCTGCCCGGTCCAGCAGCTTGTCCACTCGCTTCGTGTGGGTGTGAGCGCATCGAAGGTGCATTGGCAACGAAATTCCTTCGACTCCGGAGAGAAATCTCCGGAGAAGATTCCTCCTTCGTGTTCTTTTTGTCTTCGCCGGTTGCCGCGTGATTTCCGGTGAAAACTGCCTCTCTTCCCTTCGTTAGGTTAATTTGCTTCTGGCCACCGGCCAACCGGACAAGAATCCCTCGGCAGGAAGGGAGCTCGACGAGAAGCGGGAGTTTCTCGAATTAAGTTTCGCGTACAAGAATTTAATCCGACGCTCTTGACCCTCTCTCACGAGCAGAAAAGATTTCTTATCCGATCAAGAGGCACGGTAGTGCGCAACTTATTTATTGCGTAACTTATGTATGATTTCTCATTTGGCTATTATTTTATTATATATCACTTCTTTTCTAGAGCAAATTTTATAGAAAGCAATTTTATAGAAATATGTAACATAATTGTAATAATGCACAATAATATTATTTTTTGGTTGTGTTTGAATTTTGAATTTGTATAAAATAAAAACAATAAAATAAAAAAGGACATAGGTAGTATTTGTGCGCGTGTACTTGGCGCCTGTTTTTTGGAAAGGTAAGTTTTTCGAAGTATAGTAAGAGTATTTCACGCACGAAGTCATTGCGTAGTTTCTCATTTGCCAAGTTAAACACTATTTGTTAAATCTTTAACAATAAATACATTTTTTATGGAATATTAAAAATTTGACGTAGATCGCGTCGATACAAAATATTTTTGTTGCAATAGTACGTAGTACTACTATACTAAGTAGCGTTTTGAGCAGGAATAAGATTTG
>QVOA01018197.1:0-30021 GCA_014825685.1 Pseudomyrmex cubaensis | reverse complement strand
AAGAAGTCTATTGACCCGGAGACCTGGTTGTTTGCCTCATATTGGCCATTTCCCTACTACTAATATTTCAAGAGGAAGATTATTGAAGTCACTTTGATAACATTATCTTAAATGTAGGTACGTTTACATAAATCAGGTTATCAAGACAATATACTTGCGTAGTTTTGCCAAAATTTCTACGGGGAATTGTGTGTTAATGACGTATTAATACGCAGCACACTTGAGAGAATGACGTTAATTAGACCTGATTTACGAGGTTACTGCGAGATCCTTAACATGAACTGTCTAAATCACTTGCCGGAAATGTCGGGAATATAGTGTGTGTTAGCAGACGTCTGTGCTAAGTAGACTGCTTTGTCTGATGTATAACAAGAGTTTCGGTTGTGGAGATCGATGCAGACATAACTTGTGTTGCCCGGGAAAGTTTCAGCCTTTCACGTTTAAGTCGCGGTTTGTGTTGCGTGTTTATCGTAATATTGATAAGTTTGATGAGTTACGGGTGTACTGCGACGCGTAATTACAAGCGCAGTTCGTGCGGAACTGGAGAGACGTTTACACCGTTTACGTTTTGGATTAAATAAGAAGACGCGATTCACATGCCAGTTTCTGACTCAACTTTTTACTGTGTGACACACAGTTAAGCGCACATTTAAAATGTTAATCACATCTTGGTAAAATGTACGGAGTTATAAAAATATATTCTCTAAAAAAATATTTAATTAACGCGGGACAGAGTCACTTGTGGAAGCTTCAAGTCGAGCGAAAAAAAAACTTGGAAAGCAAAAACCGTAGAGTTCTGCGCAGACAAGTTTTGTGATATGATCGACAGCAACATAATTCGCAATTATACAGAGCTCGGACGAAGTTCTATCCTTATGAGAGTGCGATAAAGCCTTCGTTTCTTTTTTTTTCTTTTTGGGAGCGAACGAGTAAAAAAAAAAAAAAAGTAGAGCCAAGCTCAATGCCGTTCCACGGACCTATCAGATATTGGAAACTCTTTAGGATTAGACTCGATCAAGAAGGCTGTTACCAAGTCGTCGGAGTGACTTAACTCGCGGACATGGAGGAGTCGTCTGATGCGTTTTCGATCGTTCGCCGACGCGCACGTGACGGCAATTCCATAATAATACGTCAAGCAGAGCTAATACCAGAGGATATAGAACGACTTTTCGATTTTATGGTTGGGCTCCGCCGCAAAAACGATTAATTTTCCGGCCTAGGTCCTGCTGTCGCGACCGTTGTCTCTTCCTAACGGGACGCGTAGGCGAACGAAAATGAAAAGGAAAGTTCTTGAAGAGAATTTGCGCGAAAAGACGCTCGTACGCTTTGCATTTTCTTATCGCTTTGTACGTCATTTTTTTTTTTTTTTTGGTCATACTTTTGGCGAGAAAATATATGCGGCAACGTCGCCCGTTAATAACGAGGATACATTCTCTAACGAAAGCCCGTCTTCGGGATCCTCGTGCTCGAGGGGATATCCGTGAGGAAAAACGCGGCGAAGAGAAAATGCGTCGTTCTGTTCTCGCGCTGGGTAAGTACGTCGGCAGTACAATGGTCGCCGGCAGCGGGGGCCTGATTCATGGCGACGAAACTTTTTCAACAAACAACGCATCCGGGATGTAATAAACAATGGGACCGGGAGGCACGTGGACACTAAACCGGCTCGGGAATATTTTAGCGCGCGAGGCACACTCCTCTCTCTCTCTGCGAAAGAGTCGCCGCCGCCGTCGTCGTCGCCTCGCGTGTAACTTCGCGTCTCTCGTGTGTTACACACGTAGCGATGGGGTGCGCGCGCGCGGCAATTCTGGAGAAATGAAGCTGAAAATGTCGCGTAGACGGTGATTTACTACCGGCGTATCGCCAGACGAGTTTATATATATATATATATATATACACACATATACATCGCGAAAACGCTCGGCGTTGTTAACAATAAATCACGACGGTAAAATAACGCGGAGTGTAACATAATCGCGTCGAGATGCGAGAGAGTCTGACCGATTTATCGAAAATCCGTGTTAGCACGATAACTCGCGTAGCGTATCAAGCGATACGATCCTCCTTCTCTCCTCGCGCCGAAAACACACGCAAAATTAAATGTAAAATGTGCGCGCAATTATCCCGGAGATTAAGCCCGCGCGCGGATTATAAATTCAAAACCGTCGTGCTCTGATAATTCATCGGCGAAAATGTACGATGCCCCATCTATATGAAGCTTCGTCGATTCGAAAATGATTGATGTTCTGTGCAAAAAAGCGTGCATAGTGACTTTACGATTATACTCATTGTCAATGTGCGCAAAAAGCACAATTATATAATAGACTGAGATATATATTAAGTATCTCGAATAATGTAATATATAATGATATATATATATATCACGGAGTCGGTGGCGCTCTCTCGAAGCGTTAATAAAGCGACCTAACAAAACCGATAGTAATTCCGAGTTGAGAGCTCGGCAGACCGCGTTAACCGCTCGCTTTTAGGAGGCCATAAGAGTCGGGCATAAATCGCAGTCTGACATTGCGCGTCGTTAGAATGGATATGTCACGTGCTCGATAATAGAACGTAAATCTAACGAGAATAGAAACCGATATTTACTCGAACAGAGGGTGGAGATATGGTCCGCGGAAACCGCGACGCTGCATTGCAGCGCTCGCAAAAGCTCGGTGGCCGCGCGGAAGAGAGCCAGCATGGGCAAGAGAACGTCTCGTTTTAAGCTTGTTCCGATTCCCGCGGTTACCATCGGTACACACGGTCCTTCCGACAGAAATTTGATTTCGTCCGTGCTCAAATCTCACATAATCTCATTTGATGCTACGGCAAGGTGTTAGGTTCATTACTGACGTTTCGCGAAATTTACGGCGACTGCAACGTGCGAACCGAAAGGGAGAATGTTAGAAATTCGGAATGACTAAAATACACCGCGATGTATACACGATCGCCGCGAACTTCTCCAAGTTCGCGGGGAATCAAGTGTTTAAAGTGAAAAATCATACCACTCGACTTTTAATAATAAAAAAATATTTACGCGCGTTAACTTTCTGTCTGTTTTTTTGTTTTATACGTACAAAAATCATTTTTAACGTTATAAAAACCTTCTCAATTATACGCGTATCGATGTAAATTTTTCCGCTCGCAATCACGCTCATAAGTTTGAAAAAATTTTATTGTATTTGATGTTACTTTGGCCGCATTACGAGCGCGCTGTCAGCTTGATTTAATAAAATCGGTTTTAATTAAAACCATCGGACGGGACGCGCGTCGTCGACGTCGTTCAACATTTGAAGCATTAATCTCCGCGAAAGTGAGGAAAACGCTGACACGAGTTAACTTTTGCCTACAAGCTTGCGATGAAAATTTCCGCCAGCCAATTGTCCCTTTCGACGAGCGAACGACCGAAATTAGTGGTGCCGGGAATAATAGGAAACGGGAGAGAGCACGGGAGGTGAAAAAAAAAGAGATACCAGGATGGAAAGAACTACAAGTCTCGGCATTCTTCTTCGGTATTTTGCGGTAAAAGCTTACACGGATGTGGAACAGAAATGCCGGCCAATAGATTTTTATCTGCATTCTGTACGACCTACATGGAGAAAAGAGACGTAGCTCTTTCTTCATGATGAAATTGTTCCCGTGCGGATAAGGATGCGGACTCTTCTGCAAATTGCTTAGAGCGCTCTCGTACGTTTCTTCACGAGTCGAGTTAAAAGGAAGAAAGAGCACATAAATATTATCGCGGAGAACACGAACACGCAAAATAGCGGTTTTACGTGTTTTTATGTTGCCTATAAATATTTGCATTCCGCTTACATTCGCGCTTCTAATTACTTTTAAAGAAAATATCTGCGGTTTTTAAACAATATAAATTGAACTATCGCAAATGTTCTCTCAACGCGTTTTTGTTTTTAAAAATTTGCTTTGAATAATATTTTTCATTTTGTTCTCGAAGTATCGATTCCGAATTAACGAGCTCTTAAGCGGCACCTCTCTCGTGTTTCAGAATTAGATGGCAGGGAGTTGTGCAGACGACGACGACGACGGTGGGTATATGTACGGCGGGGTGTTGCGCGCTGCGGCCAACTGCACCACCACCACGTGCTTATGCCGAAAACTCACGCACTCGTGGTTTCCGTGCATCGGCGAAGTTTCTGCAAAGTGTCTTCTACGGCTGCAAAACGGGAACCGGCAAGTTCAACCACCGGGGCCTGCGAGTGACGATAATTGGAAATTAACGCGGGTAAGAAGCAAATATAATTACCCTCCTACGTAGACGAGAATATATCTCACCATTTTCCGTAAAATTCATAAAAGACGTTATTACATTCCTCACGCGTATTTTAATCATTTTCACTCGACGAGCTTCGCAAATTAATGAGGTTAACACATGCACCGATTTTTTTTTGTTTTTTTGAATAATGATATTTTTAGCAATGTGATAACGCGAATCTTTCTGTATTGCGAATCCAAATACGGAAATGTGCGGTGTGTACACTTGGAGAGCTTCAGCGAAGCTCTCGAAAGTCGCCGATGCGAAAGTTGAATTGCAGTGTTTTGCGTATTTATTCAGAAAACAGCAATTTGTTCGAATCTAGGGTTGCACAAATTGGAAAACGTTAGCACGGAAATCGAACAATGCTCTTAAAGCTGTGTGTTATCAATTGTTGCACAAATAAATAATCTGCGTGCGTGAAATTCGTTTGATCGATCGGGCCGTTTGCAATTTAGTTTTTTTTTTTATACGTTATTTATCTCAATTAGGCGATAAATGCTTGCATCCGTTTCGCTTATTTCGCTGAAGCTGCTTCGATCGATCACGTTTGAATAATTGACGATATACGGTAATATTGTAGGAAGAATGCGTATATATAAAATTGATTTCGATTAAATAACTTTATAGTGGCCAGAATATAACACACATGTTCAGCAGTTGATAATAATTATTCCTATAACGTAAATAGTTATTGTCATTCGCGAGCTTGATATTATTTTGACCGAGGAAACGCATCTATTGTAGGTTCGTCCTGAATTTATCAAGTCGCTCGTAGTGTAGATTCGAAATAAGCTCGTACGTTCGTCTTGTCTCGGTTTTCAAGCGCGTCTCCCGCTGATCGTTTCGCTAAATTAGAGAACGTGTGAACGAAATTCTCGGTGAAGAGAATGGAATGCGAGACAGTTACTGCGGGAATAGACGGGAGTATCTACGCGGCGAGAGAGAGAAAGCGGTGCGCTGTATATACACAAAATGTTTGCAAGTCGTTGAACTAATTCGAGGGGATATTAATTGGCGTAAAGTAATTATAAGTGCTGGGAGCAGTTGCTCCGGTAGTTTAAGTATATACCTTCGACAACGACGATAGAGTCTGTGAAAAGTAGCGGGGAAGAAGCAATTTCCGAAGCGAAGGTAAACTTCGTAACGGTGCGTAACATCGTTACGCAAGAAAATAAATCATTTAACAAAACGAATATAAAGTCCTCCGAGTTGTTTTTCAGATCATTTTTGGGTGTTTAATCGTAATATTATAACTGGAAGTAAAAACAAATGCGCATATTCTCCACCCGAGCTGGCGAGCTTTTTACGAAAAGCTCTCTGACAATATACAATTTCATCTTTCGCCAAAATGAAACAACAGACGAGTAGAGAAGAGATGCATTGTTTTAATCGCGTACAGTTCATATAAGTTACGTAATGCATTTATTGAAAGTATGTGCGCGAACGAACGAGTATGCGGATATCGCGCAACTTCAATAACAACACGCACTTGTAGTTTGAAAGCCTATCGTTGTTACCTTAAACGCATTTCACGTCAATCGAATTATCATCCGTTGTGAGTCGCGAAGTGTACATAGACCGGAACGGAATGTCGCGCTAATGAATCCGATAGCGAAACTTCTAAATACTCATAATGCAATTCGGCTGAAATGCACGATGCATCCTTCCCTCCGTAATTGAAGCACGATATGACGACCACTCTCAAAAGCCGACACACATCGGAAGTTAATAACAAACATATATAACGACTCTCAATTATTCACGACTAGACGCGGCGCGCGCTCGTCTATATATGTGTGGCGCGCTCTGAAAAAAAAAAAATGTAGCTCTCAGGAGAACGCGACGCGTTAATATCACTGCAACGAGAGAGGATGCGGGCGCGAGTCACTCTCTGTAACAAGCATTAACACAATAAATTCTCAAAGGCCAGAATTCGCAACGTTGTCGGAATTTTCTGCGATAAATCAAATATCATCCGTGAAAGAAACGAGGAAATAACACGTTTTTCCCTCCGTTTGCAAACACACAGGGATGCTCATAGTTCGATGAAATTACTCTCTCTCTCTCTCTATACACATTATTAAATTCTCTTTCTTGCGCGGAGACATATATATATATACATGTATATATATGCGAGCTATATACAAACTTATCCCGACGGGGTTTTAAATACAAGCGATTGACGATAAAAGCGCTCGAAATATAAACCAAACTGTGCAAAAGATATACACACGTGTAAAATAATTTTATTCTTGATTCTCGATATCGGTCGAATGTGTTACTCGAACCACCGGCATATTTTCTCGCTGAAAACAAAAATGAAGAATTGTATGAAAAACGAGAGGAAAGGAGACGTTTATTTGAAACGCGTTTATTCGAAAAAAATGACGAGACTTCAAATTCATTGAGGAATCCGCGGAGCGAGCACGCGCATATCCCGTGTATCATATTTCTTCTACGCGGCGCGCTTTCGGTGTCCCCGGCAAGGCTTGTCGGAATTTATTATCCGGCACTTTGAATTATTTGCGTACCGTGTAATCCCTTAAGTCGCTGAGCCCGTTGCGCGCAGTCCCGGACATAGAGAGAAAGGGAGAGACTAGCCGGCGATCGCGGACAACGGCGGCGGCAGCCGCATAGACTTTTCGCGCTTAGCACACATACGACGCGCACGAGCGATCGCGCGGAATTTATATTCCGACAGCTGCCGCTCTCGGTGAAGAAAGAGGAAAAGAGATAGAGATAGCGAAAGAGAGACGGTGTGGGTTTTCGTCACTGGAAATTTCATCACGGACGCACCTGTCGCGCTCACCGATTTTGCTCGTGGCGAATTAAATGAGTTAAACGATTTTACTTGCTCCTTTTTGACATTCAACGCGGAGGCGTATTAACGACCGGAAATACGCCAAAAGCTGCATTTGTTTTTCGAATTACTCCCTCGAGATAATTTATCGATCTGATTCGCGTAATCTTGTCCTGATGCAAATATTTTTTTGAAAGATGTGTTATTTGTTTGAAAATCTTCTGTTTGCTTGAGACAACGGAGATCTTGTTCGATGACTTTTTCATCTTGCGGGTCTCATCTTACTTCCTGATATTTCGTCGCGGATTTTTATCTACGTACCGCGCCAATCCAAAAACGCCGGCAAATTAAATGAAACAGATCAGTTTATTTTTTAATATTCAGCGTGATCTGATAAAAATAGAGAGCGCTAGTATCCCATTTCAATTGGCGTTTTTTTTATTTTGGATTCGTTTGTTTTTTATCTTCTTTTCTTCTTGTTATGACAAGGAAATTATAGACGCGGATAAGTCAATTCACGATATAAGCGCCGTGATAAATATACAAATAAATAAATATATACGAAATATCGCTTTTTTAAACAATTTTATAAAACTTTAAATGTATAATTTCAAGAATATATTTTAGTTTATGTATTCAAGCTTAGACTTTTAAAAGATAGCTCGCACAGCGTACACAGAACCGCGCGGAACCCGAACGTCACGACTTAGTGCACCGGCAATAACCTCCACGAAGAGTCTCTCATGCGATTGCTCTCAATGGTGCGTAAGAGAGAGAAGAAGAGATAGATAGAGAAAGAAAGAGAGAGAGAGAGATAAAAAGAGAAGAGTTCAGCACAAACTTTATACTGTAGACGCGTCGGGCCGCGCGCGGCTCGTCCCGGGCGCGCAGGATTCGCTGCATCCCTTTTGTGGCGCTCCGGCAGCGTTCTTTTATTATGTAAATCTATGCCGTCGGTGGAGCGCGGAACGTTCACGGAGAACATATAAGGGGTTTTAATATTAAGCGCCGGGCGTGCGCGAAAAGGACGAATAACCGGAGCGCGTTTGCCTCTCGCCGTTCTCGCGAGGAATCCTCTTCGTATCCTTCCCGACGAGGACACGAAGATGACGACAGTACGGTAGGATGGGAACCGCGCCGGTGTGGTCCACGATACAAGTTACCAGCTCGTTGGTATGCCACCCTTTCGCCGCCGTACCCCCCGCGGCGTCGTCCTTTCTCGTTCGCTCTGTGCCGAACATGACGAGACTACGTAGTAGGCCGCTCGGCGATACAGGATTCATACCGATCGCTCGAGTCCTTCGCGAGACTCTCGACCCTCTTTCCGTTCTCTCTCGTCTTCCGCGCCTTTTGCGTTCGTCTTTTACATTCGCGCGATTCACGCCGCGCCCGCGGGTTTTCTCATCGTCGAACTCAGCCGCGACGGCTCCGCTCCGGAAGAAGAATACACGTAATGTTCGTAACACGCGAGAGAATACAGGTATGTGCTATTGATTTTTCCATCTCGACGCGTGTGCGTCGGCCGCGATTGTGTGACGTTATCTCGAAAGCACGTTACATTGATGTAAAATTACATTGCGGTTTTTACGACGGCCTGTTATTTTTATTTTTCCTACCCGTGTGTGCGCGCGCGCGAACGAGCACTCGCGCGATAAGCAACGAACTTTTCTCGCGAGCAAGCGTTTTGCGGAAACGCTCTTCCATTTATGATAACGATCCCTTCTGTGTGTGTTGCGCGCATCGCCGCCGAGGGATACAAAAGCTCCCGCGAAATCGTCGGTGGTGGAGGCGGCGCTTTTACTCCGGGACAATGTACGTTTCTCCCGCGACGACGCTCCCGGGGGAGAGCGCGCGGCATCGAGAACGGTGATTTTTTTCGACCGCAGGAATCGCTCTCCGACGTTTCGACGCAAGTCGGAATACACACGATACGCTTGCGCGAGCGAAAGAGAGCTCATAAATTTCACTGGGTTAATCCCCCGCGGTATATACGCTCTTGATGTGTTTGTCGGGTCCGCAGCCCCCGGCATCATCGGCGTTGCTCACCCGCCGCGCGCGTTTTCCGTCTAAACATTCCCGCTCCGTATAACTTCGTTATTGTTGTCCGTAGGAGACGGCAGACGGGAGCTCTGGCGCGCGTTTTTCTTGCACGTGCATCGAAAAATACGCGCGATCGCAACGTGATCACAAATCAACCCGCCATTTCCATGCTAATGCGCGATGGAATTGGCAACTGGCCATTTCGGTCGTGAGCGTCGATGGCTCGTCGCTTATTCTCCTTATATTCTCTGTGCTGTACTTTGTCTTCTTTTTCTCTCTCTCTCTCTCTCTTGGTGCTTCTCTCTCGCCAGACGCGAACGTCACACTTCGCACGCGCGCTTCACACGGCGATAGCGAAAGCGGAAGTCGAAGTTGTAAACACTTCTCACCGCGTACGTCGAGAGTAAACTTCACCCACACGTTTGGCCCTTTAGACAGACTTCTCTCCTATCACGCCTAATGTCTCACGTGGCTTTTGATGTCAGTTTATTCCTGGTTTTGCGAACTTGAGGAGAAAATAGTGGTGCGAGCCTCTTGATCGCAAATTGCGCGAGAAAACGGTCTTTTAACGCGAAGTAAACAATTAGTATCTAACTATTATTATTTTAATTAAATATTTATTATTCATCTCTTGAATTATTATTTTCCCTCAGTGAAGTATATACTGCCTAGCTAAACTAGTCTGTCTAAAGAATTTACACAGACCCGTCTTTCCGCTACACTTACCGCTGCGAGCGCATTTCTTAATAATATTTCACTCTACGTTCGGTGCCGTAGACGTAAACGAGAGTCCGGATTTATTGGGTCTGTATTGACTGTATATCCGCGATTCCGCGTAGAAAAAGATGCTGAGTCGATAAGCAATTTAGCGAAATCCATGGAAAAGTTCGTTTCCACTTAGTCGCGCACGCGTCTCTCCGCGCGGGCGAAACGGGGAAGAGCCAGAAAGCTTCGGTTTCGTATATACATACGAACCAAATTGATTAGGAGCATCGACATTTACGGCCGTCCGACCGCAAGACATGTAAGAAGTTTGAACGACTCGATTTTCGGCGGAAGGGGGTGGAACGCGGCGCGCGATACAACGGAAGGTTAGACTTGTCGGCTCTACTTTCTCGTCCTTTTTCCCCGCCCGATCATCGTTTCCCCAGCTACATAAGCATATTTCCCTCGAGTTTCGAGATATCGCTGAACTTCTTACCCCCGTGGATTTCGAGGGGATTGCGCGGGTAATGCAAACGGCCCACCGGCTTTCTCTTCCTCGGAATTGTTTGCCGGGCTACAACGAAGCCGAGTAGGTTGCGGCTTGTGTGTTTGCCTTTAACCCGGAAACTTTTTCACGAGCGCAGGCACAACCCTCCGTTTTTCTTTCGCGCGTCGGTCGTCCCGGGACAAACACCGGGCCAAATGTGCATATGCTCCGTTTTGGCCTCGTCTCAATGAGACGGCGCGAATTATTAAATCGTTTAGCCTCACCTCAATTCTGATTTATTTATTAAACTTTCCCGACAGGGAAGATAAATACAAAACTGGTTGTATTCAAACTGCTCTATGATGTAAATCTGTTTATAAAATAAACCTTTCTCTGATTTAGAATTCAAAATGTAAAACAAGTTTTCATTTCAACTTCGAACATTGACCATAAACGTATGCAGGAGTATAAAAAAACTTTTAAAAAATTTCCGCATTGATATTTCAATGAATATTTGCGACGAGAAACAAGTCGATCGCTTCTTTCGTCACGAAGATATTATTGTTCGATCGTGCACAGTCCGCATCGTTATAAATGCATGCGCGCGCGATATCGATGTTTCGCGCCGTGTAAATATTTGCTCACCAAACGATATGGTTTCCATCGAAAATACGAACTGTCGTCGGCCGCGCGCGCCCACGTTATTTCATGATTCTTAATCGGTGACGTGTCAACGCGATACACGCATTCAAAACTCGCTCAATCATCTCGCTCCGCTCGACGCGGCTCCCCTATACTTGACAAGCGACAGCTTTCGATTTACATTTGTGTGGATTTTTTTCTTTATTTTTTTTTTTGTTTTTTTGTTTTTTTTTTTTTTTTATACAGGCGACCATTTTACAACGGAACAAAGAACGGATGCATTTTTACGACGCATTTATTTGCAGACTTAACAAGCCGTATTGCGGGCGGTCGCTCTTTTATAATCGATCGATTTTGCAAGGAGAACCGCTTATCTCTTCGTCTTCCGATACAGCAATTTCCGAGAGGCAAAACTCTGCGGAGCTCCCGCTCTCTCTATCTGTGTGCCTCGAGATACAAATTGAATTTTACTGCTATTTTATTTCTCGTGTGTGTACACAACGTACTGCGTACACAACGTTGCGTATAAACGCGCGGGTTGCCGCAAAAAAGAGCCGTGCAATTTCAACGCGAACTTACTTCTAATTCTCGGCTGATGGATGCGCGCGTTGTTTATTCAGTTTAGGGATGCGCACACATGGGGCGTGTGTGCCGTCACGATATGCCGTTTATGGCCTTGTCCCGGTGGCCGTGGACCATTCGAAGGCACCGTAACGACTGTCCGGGATTAATTTATGACGGCGTTACACGATACCGCCGGACTATTAGCGCTGAACCCGGCGAAATGAGTCCTGCCGGGATTAATACTGGACTGTCGAGCGCGCCTTGTGGCGAATTTTGAGTCTATCAATCGAGTTAATTAATTAATTGCTTGTGCGCGCGCGAAAGAAGCAGCAAATAACAAATGTCAACGGATGTCGTACAGTTAATTAAATAATCGACGACCAAATATTTATAGTATAGCCGGTTAAAAGGACAGAGGTTCGCGCAGGGATCGATCGATCGCAAACATCGAAGGATTGTTTAATCGCAGTAATGAGAGTGGTGTTTTAGAATTATCGTATCTAACGTGTTTAAATACCATGGAGAGAGAGAGAGAAAGAGAGAGAGTTTTGATGCGGTTTGCGTGTCATTATTCCTCATGTGACAAAGTAACATGTTGCTTTGTAAAATTTGCTGTATTTAGTTTAGTATGTGCGAGTGATGTGCGGGGTATATGTAAATTACATCTGTTTAGCATAATATGACTTGCATCATGTTTCATATTTACGATAGAATTACCCTACCTGCGGTGAGAGATGTATGTAACGCGTTGCGTTTAATCAAGTACAACCTTGCGATCGATAATAATCTTACGGGGAGGGAGGATGTACAATTTCAGACGCGCGTAATGGGGAATATTGTACGCGCGTGTGTACAACATATTTTCCCCAACTAAATATGTATCTGCAACGAGAGAGAGAGAGAGAATCGCTCGCGAGACTCGCCGTGTTTTGTCAAGATGGGGAATCCGCTCTTAAAACGTTTCAGTATCCCACGTAGAATACGTAAGCCGAGGACCGATTTGCATACTTTTCTTGCGACCCGGATCTCCAAACAATTTTGTATGTCCTTTTGTGGATCTCCAGCAACGATTCGTGAGCGTGCTCGTCGTTTAAACTTTTACTACCGACGTTTGGATAATACATCGATACACAATGGCTTTCAGAAGAGAAGAAAAATCCGTGCCTTCTCTCGCGCAAAGCTGAGTCGTACAATTTTAGCGATAGATGTTTGGATTTTGATGCGATAAGTTTTAGACATTGTGAAACTTTGTTAACCAAACTTGTTTGCAATCTTTTGTGCGCGACAATTCACGTAACTTTAATTTGACTCTCTCTCTTTCTCTCTCGCAGACGCACTTAAAGCAGATCGTGTGAAATTAGTGCCAATATGAAATGGTCCCTCTTTCGTATTTCTCAATCTTCGTAGCGAACATTTGTCTACATTACGTCGTGTCATTTGCAGTATAACGTGTTTTTATTTTTATCGTACTTTGTTGCAAGAGACGAGGTTTTTCTTTTTTTTTTTTTTTACGGCGCCGCGCGGGAATCAATGTACTTTCAAGTATTCGTTTCAAGTATTCGTTTCACAAGAAGTCTGCCCTGACGATTCCCGAGTATAAACTCGTGAACGGAGAAACGCGCAAAATAAAAGAGTCTTATTTCCTTTGCCGCTACTAGACGCGCAAGGGCGACTCTCTCTCTCTCTCGTTACGTGCACCCGGCAACATTATTGCCTCGCTAAAGTTACGGGAGAGGAAGGGAGGCAGAAAGGGCTAGACGGGGAGCGCGCTCTTAATCAAGCTGGCAAAGAAGAGTAACTCGTGAAGAAAGAAAGGTCAAGATATGCAAATTAAGAAAGCTCGTGGTAACAAAGGTGTGCAACACATCCGCAGAGAGTTCTCCCCTTCCGTATCAAATGCGCTCAACTGACTTGACGAGTGCGCGAACGCGGAGTTATTACGAAAAAATGTTTTGCGATTCGTATTGAATTATAAAAAAGATTTGTGTGCGCGCGCCAGTTCCCGTGTTTTTACGAAGACAAATAATAAAATATGACAAAGGTTTTGTAAAAGCAATAGCAATTCTTGCTTCTTTGCGTTGAAAAACAAATTCAAGAAGTTTTTTTTCACGCGATAACGTTTCTTGTATATTATTATATATTTGTGATTACATAAATTAACAACGCAATATGCATATCTGATATTCGCCTGAACGTAAACGGCAGCGGCGATGAGAATTTTCGTAGAAATTTACGACGTCTCACTTTATTATTCTGTACCGAAACGGATAATGTGTTCTAGTGAATTTTAATACACCAGATAAGTCGTGAAATGTGATAAGCCTGCGAGTTGACGTCTCGCAAATTTATAGATCATTACGCAGAAATATGGCAGTGCACCGGCGGACTCCTATCTCTCTTTCTGTTTTATTATCCTCTCAGTTCTCTCCAATCAGCATCTCCAATTTGCTTATACGAGAAATTTTACTTTGTATAATTATACCGAGCGAAATGTAATAGAAAGTGATACAGGGGTTTTCTTTGCCGATGAAAAACTGTTTTGAATTAATTTTCCAATTAAAAAAAAAAAATTACTTTCCTCTCTTTTTTTTCTTTCTATCGTTGATGTCAGAATATATACGTACTAGAGACGGTCTCTTTCTCTCTCTCTTCTTTCTCTCTTTCATTCTGTAATATCAATTGAATATAAATGCAGTTGCTTATACAAATACATCAGCAGTTTCATAAAGTTTTTGGATTGTTTCTCATAACGCGGTTTATCGGCTTAATTTCTCGTTATTCTCCGTGAGTCGATTATCCAGCTATTCGTCGTTTCGCGTATTCTCTTTTCGAGGACAAAGTTGCCGAAGTGAAAACCGGGAAAGCGCGCGCCTCCGCGCACATACGCCACTCTCGCGTTAAAGCAATCAGACGTGCGTGGTGCGCCATTTCAAACGGCAAAAAGTTTCGTAGCTTGAAAAATTCACGTGTGCCTTACGCCACACCGCGGTGTTGTCAATTGATTACGCAGAACGATTGCTTAATTGCTCGTTGATTGTTTCGTAATTGACAGTCCGACAAATTGGCTCTAACGAATAAACGATCGATGATATATTAATCCACGTGGCCTCGATCGGTGTTTCGTAACAATCTTTGTAGGTTGACACTCTTTTAATTGTTATATGTCCAACATTCACATTCAATTAAGAATACGCTGTTTTCTCTTTTTACTTCGGAAAGCTCTGTGTGCGCGCGCTTTTTCATTAATTCGCCATGTTTTTCTCGTAACGTCTCTTGAATAAAACAAGGTTTAGAGTTTGTCGTACACGAAATTCACGAAGTTAATTGTTGTAATTAAGTAGCATAAATATAACACTTGCGCAATTTAGATTTCAATTTTTATTTGAAGATAAAACTTAATTTTCAGTTATGAAAGTGAGTTTTTAAGTTTGAACATTAAAAATTTCTGGATTTTTCAACGTTGTGAGAGTTCGGAATACGATCTCTCTAGGGGCTACGATTGCCGGGAGCTACGATTGGCAGCTGTAGTACGGGTTTGGCGCACCCGGGATACCTGAGCTACTTTAGTTCTTTATGGATGTACCGTCAACGGTGACATAAAAACTCGTCGGCGGCACACGGTCAGACGTTTCGTCTGGCGCGTCATCCGTTGGCTTTTCATCTCACGTTTTTGCTGCTATTTCATTAAAAAAGTACGTTTGAACGCGGTAGATACTACATACAGAAGTACGTATAATGCTAGTAGTAGTCCATTCACATGCTTTCTCTTTTTCCCGACATCATTATCCTCGCTAAAAGTAGGAAAAAAAACTTTTTATTACATTCTCGGTATTACACTTTATGGAGATACACGTACGCTTTGTGCAAAAAAAATTTAGCAGCGGATTTAATGTTTAGTAGACGCGCGCGCGCGTCACAGCATTTTATCTCCTTGATTGTCTCTTCTTCTATACGCGACATGAACGTACTTTTTTCGCACAAATATGAACATGAATTTTGTTTACGATATTTTGTAAATTACAAATCAATGATTATTCTCCGTCAGCTTGTTCGCAATTTCAACTTTTATCTCTTCAACTTTTATAGTTCATTTAATTATGTTAAAGTAATTACACAACCTTCGCGAGAAAGGTATTTGAATATATCATTGACCGCGAATTAACAATTCTGATGTGAGAGAAGTCGTGAGACGACGACAGGTTGTGACGTTGCGAGAAAGGGTGTGTTCCGGTAGATACTCTGACGGATTAAAGAGGAAAAAGAAATTATCCAAATGCCGTTTTGGCGACGGACGTGAACAAATGAGAGAACTGCGGATCCGAAAGTTCTCCCTCGCGGTAAGAATTTTCTAAGTGTGACGCGCGTCGGGGGCGGGAGCGAGAAAAAGGTAAGCCTCGCGACAGAAAGAGCGGGGGTTGTGAGATCGAACCCTTCGGGAGACGAGAAGACGAATGGAGGCGGGCGCTGTAAGAAATTGTGTAAGAAGCGCGACCTTCCTCCTCACCTTCCCTTCGTTCTCTCGCTCCATGACGCGAGAACTCGGCAACCCTTCGATCGTCGTTGTCTGTTCGTGCGACGTCGCGACGTCTACATCACGAAGACAGTCGGAATCGCGGAGCGAGGGATCGACGGGCTTTAAATGTCGACTGCGGGGTATCTGGAAAAAGGAAAATCTCTCCGCCTCGCGGAATAGGTACGCTCGTTTCTCCTGCTCACGAGAAAGTCTCGCAGAAATCTGCATTGAGAGAGATACAACAAAAACATTTTCCCCCGGCTATGATTTGTTTCCATGTTTTTTATAATATATACCTAAAAAACCAAGAAAAGAAATCCGTGCGAAATAGATTTCGATAATATAGTATATAGATTTAATTAGTATCGCTTATTATATTTGCTTAATTATGATATTTCACGCGTGAGAGAGTATAAATACCATTCGTATGTACAATGTAATGCAATTTCGGGATGTGTAAATCTTGTGCTTCAATTGTACAATAGTTAATGTGTATTTACAATATAGTTTAATAGTTTAATTTATTATACATTAAGAGTGCTGTGTGTTAGAATTATCATAATTGTGACGTGCAATTGCTCTGACTCTCGCGCAAGAATCCGAAATTCGATTGGCGTGCGCGTCGAGCTGAAATAAATTTCATTTTATTTATTTATTTTTTTTCACAATTTCAGTTTCTCACAAAAGCATACAACGCGTATTAACTGAAAATAGCATATGGCGTAATTGATTTATTGCTCGACCTCAATTATTTCTATCGACGTGATATCTTCTCGCAATCTCTCGATATTCAATGTGTGTGCCATGATATTTTACACCAATCACATTTTTTTTTTTTTTTTTTTTTTTTTTATCAAACCAATTGCATTTTTCGCGTGCTCTATCCCACATTGACTGGACTGTATGACATTACTCTTGGCATTAACGGAGCGCGCCCCAATTTCTTCCGACCGTCTTAAATTGGGGCACAGTTTAATCAAGGAATTGTTTCTTTCGCGTTTCCGTGTTTCTTAATACATTTCTTTTGTTGCAAAAAGACGCTGAAAATGTCTTTTCCATCGATCGCCGTTTCTTTTTTTTTCCATTGCCGTCGTTGGACAGCATTATTTGCTACCCGAAGTGGAAAATTAAAAGTCACACGCGACACATACACGCGCACTATTTGGACGCGCAACTAGTTATATTTTATTTGAATTTGTTCACCGAGCGACGCTATACTTTTTTATGCTATCGACTACTGCCAACTTTTGATCGGCAAAAAGAAAGAAAGCAAAAAATATACATGTATATTTTTATAAAATATTAGTGCGCAGCAGAGTCAAAAGTTCCGTAATTTTTTAATTGCATCTTCTTCATCGCCGTTTCTTTCCTACGCACTCGATATTGTGAATTTCACCGATCACGTGACGATTGAGTAAATTGTTCCTCGGAGCGATGTTTTTGTTTTGTTCTCCGCGCGCGTTATTTTTGTTCGACCGTTCGAAACTAAACACATCGCTCGGTGTGTGCACATTTTTGGATTTGCGCGTTTTCAATGCTAGCCATTTATCAGTTTCCGCGCCGCGTGTCGCGTCTTGCTTCGCGCCCGAGTATTTCCGAATTCGCGGCGCAACAACAAACGCCACGACTGGGAAACGTTTGCACATTCGTCGGAATGTACCGCGTCGTTAGTCAGATCGCGCCGCCCGGCAATCCTGACTGTTTCTGCGGTGGCGTAAAGAATTAAAAGCGCTTTACAACGTGTCGCGGACCATTAACCCCATCCCGTTTAATTTAGTATTCTCGCGCTCGCTCGCCGCGCGAAGCGAATAAAAAACGGCGAACGATATCCCCGAAGAATCGCGATGAGTTTTATCGTGGGATTATTTTCGCGGCGGTATGCTAACAGTGCAGCGAGCAAACAGCGCCCGAGTCACAGCAACAAGTGCACAATAAGGTAATCGACTGTAGTAAGGAGAAATTACGGTCCATTACACGCCCGCATCTCAAACGTTGCAAGAATTTTTAAGTTTGCTTCTCGGTGCGCGTCGCTTCTCGATTTAGCCACGGACGGTATAGCGCGTTATTCAGTACAATTGTAAGTCGCGAGCAATTCTCTTTAAAGGCTATTGTGAATGTGTGGAAAAGATATTTGTATATTTATAAGGATTTCATTCTTTCTTTATTATATTCGCGTAATTAGCTATTGTTTTTAATTATTGTGGAAAACGTTTTTTCTTTCAGGAATCAACACAATGTAGATCGAACAGCGATGTCGAATCTTTATTCAGATCTTTGTTCTTTGTATTTATAAAATTAGCCGACTCCCTTTCGCTCTCTCTCTTTCTCTTCTTGATTCATGGGATGAAAAATCTTGGCGCGTTTAAAGTTTTATGGAAACTTTTAGAAATCACAAGTTATTCAGATTCTCTCTCCCACCCATTTCGCAATTATCCGTCTAATTTTTTCCCGTTCTGTAGAGATCGAATTTGCGCCAGCAACTTAAATTATTCGCGAATGTACAAAGTTCGTGTAATCATTGTAGGAAGCAATCGTCACTGTTCGGAAGTCCATATCGAATTCCTTTGACGGCGTCGTTAACGGCCGCGTCGTTCCTGAAAGGACGCCGTACTACAATGGTCCGCGTAACGAAGTACTTTCTTTTCTAAACAACTCCTTTTCTATACGACGAATCGGGTGGTCCTGCACGGACAGCTTTTATCGTCGCACTAACCTCACGAGATAAAGACGTCATTCTTGAAAAGGCGTAAAAAGAAACGTTCCCGTGAGCTTAATGAGATGGCTCGGGGCTCATCTTTCATCGCGGTTGGGTATAAAATCGTAGAAATAGCGCGTTGACGTCGGCCCGAGTGTCCTTTTTCCGGTCCACAAAAGTTCGCCGGGCCTCGTCTCCGTCAAGACTCTTCCATGTTTATCCACAGCATACCGAATACTTGAAACGAATCCTTTTTCGTGGAAACGAGTGCGCTTTTTCGCAGCAATAAAAAATAAAAATTTTTGGAAACAGAAATGTAACGAAAGAAAAAACAGCAATAAGTAATACGCTCAAAAAATCACAATTTTCTTATTTATAATATATATTCGCACTTTTAACACATAACATTTTTTATTTCTATAAAAATCGCATGAACCGAAATAAAAATTTTGTTTATGCGCTCGATCGTATCTCTTTAAAGGCACGAAGAATGAAGATGTTGCACTCTAATGCGGACGCTGCGCATCCACAACACGCTCCAATTGTTGTAGAAACCAGACATGCCACGGTTTGATTGATTCTTGCGGCCGAACTTCGCGTAACGGTAGATCAATTTTGCTTTTTCCACTACACGTGCTATCTAGACACGTCTGTTTGTTGCATCAATCAAAGAATCACTATTCACCGAGCGTTTGCAATGAATAACACATTTATTAAAAATAGTAGATAACACCTATGTTTGCGCATCAACTTGCGATCGCGTATCCAAATGTGGCGGGGCATACATTGTTCGCGAAATTTTCGAGTTATTTTTACGTTTTCGTCCAAGTTTGAAAAGGTAAAAATGGATTTAAACAATACTCAGGCGTCTGATTAGAAAGTTTTATTTGTTTTTTGCGTACATACTCGGTTCCGTGTTTTAAGGTGTACCGATTTCCAAGGATATGATATGAAACTCTCAGAGCAATGATAAAGGCTCGTCTAAAAGATATTGGAATTCGCAACAAAACACGTAATATTTCTCTTTCTCTCTTTTTCTTTTCCTCTCTTTTTCTCTCTCCCTCTCTCTTTCGGTTCTTGCAGTACACGCCCTGGTAGCACGCGCTACTGGCATGAAAATCTCTCTTGAATCTTGCGGCGGGATCAGTATACCCGGAGAGGCACTTTGGTCCGAGCAATTATGCGACGTCCAGAGGCGCTTCTATTTGGAAATCTCAATATTATCCGCTTCGCGATTATTAATTTCGCTGTACAATGCCGAAACGATCTCACGAACGCTCGTGACCCGAAGTACAAGCTCTCTCTCGTATCGTAGAAACCGGAACTCGGGCTTTCTGTCTGGGTCTTAATAGCGCCGCGAGGTAGTTTGCAACCGGTAACCGTCGACCCTTAGCGCTATAAGATCCGCGTATCGGCTGGATACGATGAAATGCCACGACGATATGCCGGTGTTTCCCCTTGAGTCGTGACGTTTCAGATTAGATAAGCGGATCCTTAGCGGAGAATGCGAGATTTAACGGAGGACTTCTAATTTCTCATCTGTCGGAACACCAACCGATTGTATCGCTGTGTCAGAAAAGTAGAAAGTTGTATGCGGGAAAATTCAGAAAATCACAATACAATTTTGAATATTAGCCGGGAAATTATTTATATTTTTAAACCGGTTTCTTTCTTGTTGCATTTACACATACACACATACATTTATTTATATAATTACAGCGGTGTGAAAACTAATATGTAATCTAGTCGTGATACATCACGTGTATATAGATCTTGACGCGGAGACGTGGTCGCTTTTAATCCCCACCGGAGAAGACTAAAGTTTCCGCACGTTTTCTCATTTCCGACATCGCCGTATTTCTGACCCGATCTCTTCTGTAAGATATTTATTCGCAACTCATGCGCTCCGCGCGAGCGCGCTGAGAAGGCCATATCTCGGAGAAAATTACTTGTCTCCCGCAGACTAAACGCCGCCGTTGAAGCGGCAAACTTTAACCGCATTAAGAAATTCACTTAAAACTTTCAATAAGTTTTCCCCAATTGATACCCCGTCCTGAATGTCCGCGGAATCGATATAAAATGTCCGTCTTTTCCTCCGTGGCCCGCGATGAGGAGAGGGGAAATAAATACAGCCGCGATGGCCGTTATTGATCGGCAACATAAAGTTCACTGTAGATCATTATCTCGCCGGCGCATCCATTTCTCCATCGTAGATTATAGATTCCCCGGGTCCGTGTTCAATTTTCTCCAACGGCCATCATAAATCTCTCGCTTGAAAATTGAAGGCTCCCTCCTTTCGCCTTCCGACCGGCCCGCGAAAGGGGTAGGTATTCGCAGATTCTCGCAGTCGGTTTTTTGCCGCTCGTCAGCGATTCCTGATCCTCTTTTTTTCGTTTTTTTTTTTTTTGTTTTTTGTTTCTGCTCGGTCCAACCGCCGCTCGTCCGCGCGCCGCGAAGAGTTTCCCGTCCGAATAATTACTTTGCATGCCAAATCTCCATCGCGACTGCTACCCTCTCCTGTCTGGCGTGACGAATAGCACCCCGTAAATTAAAGCATCAACCGCACGTCCCGTTTTCACGCGCGCGAACCCTCGCGAAACGGAAATTCCGATAGCCTCGGCTTCAGCTTCACGACGAGAAAGTGCAATTCACGAGCGGCATTTTTCGGTTTTCTTCGTTGTGAAGAAAAAAAAACAACATCGAGAAGTTGTTTCGCGGAATCTACACTCGCTGCCACCGGCAGAATTCAAGTACCCTTCTTTTTCCGTGTGGGCCCCGAAGAACCTTCGGGGTTCGAATAGCTTCGAAACTGTCGATTCAGGACGGCTTATCGAGGCAATTAAACTTTCCCCGCTGCTGCAATACGACGGGAAAAGCTTCGCGTGAATACGTATATACAGACACACACGCGCGCGCGCGCACACACATACACACCTGTGTACTCGCATGCGAGCCATTTATTCTTGTACGGCGTGTTGTAAGTGACTTTCTCTTGACCAATATTCGCTAATTCGAAAGCTCAAGCGATCCAATAAAATTCATTAGAACTAATGAAGAAAAAAAGTACAAAAGTAGTACCTTTTTGTAATTAATTTCTTAATTAATACCAGCTGAGGATTGGGAGATTTTACCTAGCATCCGGAAAATAATTTTCGGATTAAAATGTAATTAGATTAAAACGTACGTGTAATTTACAGCCAGGTAATATCCACGCACGTTTGTGCTTGATTCTCGTATTAGTCGGGTTGTATCTCAATTGTGTAATTTAATTGGAACATCTTCCGTGTGTGTGACCTTTTCACCGCTTCGTGACGTGCATTCTTAGCGCGGTAGACACGTAATAAAGAACGAATCGCGGCGGCGGATAATGCCATAAGGTCGGAGACGTATTTTCCTTGTCGACTGCCTCGAACGATTGGTCGTGTTGATTACGAATCGCGCGCGCATGTTGAATCAATTATAAGGCCGCGCGGCCGATCATTGGACGAACCGGCCGCGGGTTCATACGCGCGAACGAAGCTGCACATGTCACACGTGCATCACGCGCACGTCCCGGCAGCGCCGAGTCCGAGCGGTTACGTCCTCTCGACCGTCACCCTCCACTCGACCGGAGGTCAAGTCGTGTTTGACAGCGACACGTTTCGAGGGTCATTACACGCCGGACGTGCGTGTTAAGCGCGCGCCCGCTCGGGGCGCACTATCAAAATTCTGACATACGATCGGAATATCTGAATTCGTTAATCGCGTGCAGCGACTATACGTCCGCTGTGATCGCATAGATCTACGTTCGCCATAAACTAACGTACACATTCAGACGAAAGTACTGATTGTATTAATTTTCTTAGATATCTAACTCGTTTCACATAATTTTTGAAACTTGTTCGAAGATAAATCCGAAAATAGTAAGTTTCTTTTGGTGTCAACAACAATATTGAAAAAAATAAGAAAGTCGTGCGGAACCGAACGTTGTAGTTGCTGATAACGTCAAACACTTTGATTGCATAAAAATTCTTATATTAAAGTACATTTACGTTTTTCTTTTTAACGAAAAGAAATATTTTCTCTTCAAATTTTACACGCGCAGTACAACAACAAGTCGAGTATTATCCGCAGCTCCTTTTATGTCGGCGCGAGCCATTTGCTCCGGATGAGGATAATTGTAGTTCGATCGCGAGATGCAAGCGACGCAAAACTCAATTTAGCTCAGGCAGACACAAAGGCGCGACAGAGAGTAAATTTATAGCCGTGCGCGCGAAAGCTCCGAAAGCGCGGACGCGCGGCCTGTACGAATTAACATTTATAATAAGCCAAATTCGTTTCGACAAACACGGCAAGATAATCGAGAGAGCGTTCAATCGGTACATTTCGTATATAGCGCGTCGGTGATAGTGGGTCACAGCGCGTTTAAGTACATTTGTTTGTTCGACGAACGAGCTGCCGCGCTTTGTGATACGATGCGGCGGTGGCGTTCTACGCGCTTCTCGTTTGGAAAATTGCCTATGCAGTCGATAAATTTAATGCGCGGTAATCGCGACAACGACTGCACACCGTTTGTGATTTATGGAAAAATTACGCGCAGTTAACGTGCGATGAGAGAGAGAGGGGATATTTAAAGTGTAATAAAACGTTGCGCGAAGTGTGTTACAGCGCGACGTTTTCATAAAAATATTCTCTACGAGAGAGCGTTGATATATTTTTCTCGTAAAACATTTTTTTCACGTTTGTTTGCGGTATTATTTCACTTTAAAATTTTTTAATACACTCGTGGAGAACGAGAGAGAGAGAAAGAGAAAGAGTGAGCGCGTGTCTAAAATTGGGAGCGGTGTGTGTGTGTATCGCGTAGATATTACAAATGATATGGAAATAGGACGGCTGCCACAATCGCCCCGTAACGATACGACTCGAAAACGTGTACGCGATACATAATCTTCGTGCTTTATATTTCGGAGTCGTAGAATGCATCCGCGACACACCGGGATAAGAGTTATGTCTAAGTCGATACACAGAAAGAGGACTCGGGAATACAATCTAAATCACTTTATCCTTGTGACGTATTGTGTACGGGGATTTTCACTTTTTTTTTTTTTTAGCCAACAACAGCAAGCAACATAGAGAAAATATTTAAATAGCAATTCTATAAAATAATTTAACGATCATTTTTCCGCCTGGCGTCATCTGAAATTGACGTTTTCTATGCGGAATTGTTAGTGAAGGCAATTAGCGTGTCTCCTCACGGAGAACACGACATATCGACCGAGTCGCAATTATCCGAGCGACTCCCGAGTTCATTTTGCGACTAAGGACGAAGAACGCTGCGGCGCGCCGATAACAATGGATTCGACTCCGGCGTCTTTCGTGCGACTACGTTCAAAAAAATGTGATAAGTCGAGGGAGAGAATTATGCGAGAGCACGACGAGACGAGGAGAAAATTATCGAGCGTGCGTTCCGAAGAACGGGAGGAAACAAGAAGAGAGGAAAACGAGCTGAACACGTTACACACAAAAATGAAATGGCCGATTCGTCATTTTGAAATCGCGCGAACCGACAAAAGACGAATTCCCTTCGACCACGGCTGAATATATGACTCTTCTCGCTTCTTTTTACCTTATCGCTCGCAGCTCGCGGCATTGCCACCGGGGTGGGAAGGAAAAGGGCATCGTCGCGTATTTCCCTATCTCGTCTTCATCTTTCTTTTATCAAGTCCCGCTGCTGCTGCTGCCTTTTCCCTGATCTCTTCTTCCGAATGACGTCAACTCAAAAGTCAAAAATTGTGCACAGTCAGTGTAAATAAACGCAACCTCTAACAAATTCCGCTCTTCCGCGGTAACAATTTGCGACGCGAAATGCGCACGAACATTTGCATAACGTTTTCAAGCTCGCCGAGCCTATTGGTTTTACGAATCGTTTTTCCGGAGCTAGTCCCGTTCTAAAAATACAGCTGAAATTACAGGTTTTAAGGTTGTCGTAATTAGCGTTCTGCGAAAACATTTATGGAAGAATTCTATTCTGTTCGAGCTTATTACTCGCGGGTCAGATAATTATATTCTTTTCTCGTCATTAGTATTAAAAAGATATCGATGCGAATTAATTGCGCATTGTGCGAATTTGCTAATTACGCGTTGTTAAAAAACGCGAGATTTAGTCAAGCGCGCGCTCTTTCATTCGCGTAATTCAATCAGTAAGTTTATGCGTATGCAAATATGTTTCATCGATTTTATCGCTTTTTTTTTTCTCGCCGCGCAGCGGGACTCCGAGCGAGGAGAGGAGAGCGTATTTCTATTGCGTTTTTCTTTCTTATGCGTTTGTTTCTTGATATAAAGTTTCCTCGATTTGTTCAGGCCGGATTCAAATGCCCAAAGTTCATGAATATTGAAGTTATTCGTTACTTCACACATTCAGCGCGAATCCACGGGGATCTTTAAATATGCATCGAAAGGATTTTCTTCCTCATCACGAAGCCCGCGTGTAATATTCATGTCGAAGGAAAATCTCGAACATGATATTATTACCGAAACACCAGACAGAGAAAGATCTTTCAGACGCTATTTCTACTTCTCGGCAATTATTATTCCCCCTTCTTCCCTTCTCCTTTCTTCGATTCATATTTTAAGCCGCGAAATGTACGGGCGGAGCACCTTTTACATACGCGAAAGTGCTATAACTCCGCGTATCATCGTGTAGGTACGTACGTACGTACGTATATAAAATCTCGCGAAAGACTCCTATCTAAGGTCGGGAACGCGTTACATCTCGTATCGCGCGCGCGTGCTGAATTCGCGCCACGAACAGCGCATAAACCAGCCGTCTACTCGTCTTTTTCACATTGTTAGACACTCTCATCCAGAATTATCATCCTGTCGTCATCTTTTCTATCTGCCGCAAATTGATCGCGCTCAAAAAAATGGCAAAAATACAGACTGCGTGTCACACAGGGCCAAAGCCACTGTGACATGCAGTCATTTCCTTACGGTCGTTTCTCTTGTACAAGAAAGGTTAAAGAACGAGAATTCAAGAGTCTCTTTCTCGGTGAAAACGCCGCGGGAAATTAGAACTCACTCGCGCGGTTACACTGAGGAATTTTACTGGATGTCATAAAACACAGAAATTTCGTGCCGACCTTATAAAGTCTCTCGCTAGGTTCGCGACCGGCGCGAGGATGAATAATAATTTGTGATTTCGTAACGCTCGCGAGCGGAGCGAGCCGGGGAAAACTGCAAGTGGCAGTGACGAGTTTGAAATCCCTGGCACGAATGAGAATTTTTAATATGACGTGGGTTCGAAGAGCGCGGGACGCGTGGCTTTTGAATAATGCGGTTGTAATTTTCCCCGGGATCATGTCTTTGACAAGTACATGTCGAGAAAATAACTCATGCATTTGTAATTCTCGTTATATAATTTACGGTTTGCTAAAGAAGTGCGCGATTCACAGAAAGAATTGTAAAAATTGTTCGCGTGCGTGCATTTCGCAAGATTATGTTTAGCGCTATTGTTTTTATTTGAAGCAAATCGCGACTTTGTTTGTCAGACAGTTTAGGAGAGATTTTCTCGTTGGATCGCGCGCGTAACTTCATTTGTAGGTATTAAATACTCAGAAGGTATTTAAATCGTTGTTAAAATATATCAGGAGTTCCCACACTTAAATGTGTGTGTGATAATCTATATTAAATACCTATTTGCGGACTAACGTATTAATCGATAAAAACAGCGGCCATTATCGGCGCAAACAACCGTTCTATTTTTCCTCGAACCATCTTAACCGCGCGCCGACCGTCGACATCTCCCCTTAATCCCAATACACCCGTCGTCTCTCCGCTGGAACGAAATCCGGACGCGTTGAAGCATACTTCGTTTATCGCCCGGGGGAACGAGATCTTCGCTTCCTCGTCCTCCGGTTTTCTCGCTCGTAACGGCAGCCGTGGCGAACGTTAATCTCCCCGCTAATGTCCGCAGCTCCGTACGAGCGGTGCCCGCGGAAGGATCTTAATCGCGATTGTTAACTGGAGCGGTGCCGAATTTTCGCGTGGCCAACCAGCAACGGCAATGAAGACGACGAAGACGAAGACGACGGCGACGACGACGAAGACGACGACGACGACGACGACGAAAGAAGACGGCGGATATTCTCAGGGTATAGCCCGGGCTTTTCTTCCCGTTCCGCAAAAACCACCAACCGACTACTTCTGGTCGAAAGTTTCCGGATAGGATAGCGTTCCCCGCTGTCCCTCGCTTCTCGCATTATCCCCGCCTCCTCTTCGTCGCCACATACCTTCCTCTTCATCGTACTGGCTTCGTCGGCTGCCGCGCACATCAACGAGATAGACGACGGAACGAAGTTCGCGGTAGCGACGTAGTGAACGAGGAGGAGAGGTACGAGCGATGCCAGCGGGACTCACCCTTCCGAAAACTGCGCGCAAGCTAAAACCCAGAGGCTCGGAAGTAATAGTAACGACTTTGCCAGACAGAGAGAGGAAAGTCCGGCAGAGCCGTCTCGTTTAACCTTTATATCCGTGACTTATATCGCTCCTATTTTCTATCCAGAATCCAGCGTAAATTTCATCTCAGGGTTAGCTTTATTCCCTCTGTCTCTTCTCTCTCTCTTTCTGTCTTTCTCTCGTCCTCGTCGGAGCTTTTATTGTCTCGAGTATAACTCGGTCAGGGCGCGGTGTCTTGAATCACCCGGTCGGAGATATTTGTGACCAACGCGACGGACGTTTGCATAAAAGTTGAATGCTCGACGCGGGAACCGACCTCCTCCAACGGGATGGCAACGGATAACGATGGCGGTCATTGCGTGTCCACTTTAATGCACCTTTGTCATGAAATGTGTTATACACACGACGACCGGGAAAAATGTAACGCGTTGCATGTTCGCGCGTGTGACACAGATCGCGTTTTGTACAGGTAAATTGCGCGCGTAAAATTGTAAACTTTATCGGAAAAATTCTGTTCCTGAATTATCAAAAGGATCTTCTTCTATTTTTTCGCGTCTGTTTAATTTTGTCAAATTTAGCAGACATCGATATTCCCACACAACTTTTGTTTCTATAAAAACTTCGTATTGTGTTTCTTTTATCCCGAATTAGTCGGGGAGGAATTCTCGGAGTTTCGAGATAAATTCATTCATATCCGCGAAGCAATCTACGAAGTGAGACAACCCGGTCGGGACCGACGACAATTCGTCGTCATATTGCTGGATTGGCATGAAATCCTCGACGATCTGTCACGGTCAGACATGACGACGTATCGTATTCTCTTCGTTTTCATTGTACACCCATCGATTCATCTCTCCCCTATGGAGGTATAGTAGTCGTAAAAAAAAAATCTAGCAGTGCGGAAGAATCGAGACGCGGAAGTACGAGACCATTGTGCCACTGGGTTCGTGAGTTCTTCAAGCATGTATCGCCAATGTTTCTCTATTCTGGCGCGTGTACAAAGAGGCGGATGTATCGTCAAAACAAAGATAGAAAAATTTCAAAAAAAAAAAACAGAAAAAAAGAAAAAAGCAACAAAAATAAAATGGCACTCTTCCGGACGCGCTTTTTACTGTCTGAATCGCGAATTGAATTCAGATCTGATAACTATAGTTGCGGAAAGGCGTAGCTTGTTACCTAAGTCGCCTCAACGACAGGCCTCTTCGGTTCGGGCGAGACGAGAGAGAGAGAGAGAAAGAGAGAAAGAGAATGTAAAGGTCCTATCGCGGGAAAATAGATTTTCCGGAGAGGAGTATGGAAGAAATGAAAGGGAGTCATTTCGAGAAGTCGCTGACAAGCCCGGTAGAGAAAGCTCTCGTCGGCTAAGTGCACTTTACAAAATTCAAGTATACCATCCAACCCTCTCCGCCAAAGAGGGTTGATGGTGACATCGCCGCGGTTCGCCAACGCAGGTCGGGCGCTACGCAGTTGATAAATATTTTTACACCGGCTGACCCCCGTCGGAAGGATCCTGCGGTCGGCGAAGTCGAAGTGAAGTGCCCCGATGGATGACAAGACGGCGACGAGAGTGGCTTGGCGCGCGGGACGGAGATCGTAGAATTTTCTCGGCGCGGACACACGTTTTCCAATGGAGATCCCAGCTGTGTGATAAACTTCATTTCGCTCGCTCGACCGATCGGCTGGTATCTTTCTTTTTTCCAACCTTGCGAGAGATAGCGCAGACATCCAATCTCGTAACAGCGCGCGCAACGAAAAGAGAAAACGATTATCGCGCGGGTGGCCGTGTGAAAATTGAACCGCCGCTGATGATCCAAGTGGACTTCGCGGGAACGAGGAGTTCGTTTCGGAGATTGTGCAACACAGATAGCAGATGATTTCAATAGTTGATAAAAAAAAAACAAGAAGCTTCGAAGAAGTTACGCGCTAATAAGATTTTAACGAGGAATTTGTTTTTTTCGAGAAACTTATTACTTTTAATTAGAGATCCGAAGAGAGAAGGAGATTGAACAAAACAATTTAAAACATCTGCTGTTTTTCTAAGCCGTAAAAGCGTATTTCGGAATACTTTCCGCAAATGCCATTCGTCACCTCCGATTTCACGTGCAAACAATCCGGGCGTAATTGGCAATACAAACGCGGGAAATTATTTTCGACCCAATTCCCGTGTATATAGCACGGCAACGCGATGGTTAAGCGATATTTCCCGATATTATTCCGACAGATTGCCGTGTACGGGTGCCATCTGCACGCGCGCGCACATCGAAATATGATGCGAATCCGTAAAAACCGGGGCGCTGCACTTTCGAATTACATGGCATGCATACACGGTTCGGGGATACAACGTGCCGGGGCGATATCTTCCGGCGAGCGATCGCGCGCACGAAAGCGGGTTGCCGCTTCACCGCTTGCCATCGCACACAGACACGTGGTGAGATAAGAACGCGGAAATCCGACGAGACGTGAAAATAGCGCGCGGCGAAGTATCGTAAATTCGCAAAGGTATTTTTGGTACGCGCGCGCACCTGATCCGTCTATACGCTCTTTTCGTAACGCTCGATGACACCTTTTGCCCGCGCGAAACTTAAACTGCCGGCGTTTCCGTTGCGACGACGCCGCCGCTTCCTTCGTCTGCACACGACTTCCTCGTAAAGTAGCGCGGCGCTTCCGCAAGTGCTCGCGGCGACTCCTCCTCCACCTCGTCGTCGTTTTCTCGCGCATCGTCGGGACGATCCGCCAAATCGAACCTCGTAAACGCGGCAGCGTGTCTGTGCGCGCGCGATAGCTTTGTCCGCAATTTTTCTCCTATCAGAACCCTCGTCGATTGATGAGCGCCCGTGACCTACCGCAGTAATTTTTTTTTTTTTTTTTTTTT
>QVOA01018196.1:0-35706 GCA_014825685.1 Pseudomyrmex cubaensis | reverse complement strand
TAGATACACGTACAGTTTCCGCTCAACATCCTGGAAACGGCTCGTATTGGCCTTATATATTTCTTAGTTTAATATTAGTACTTTTTAATTAATATTTTAATTAATATTAATATGTTTTATAAATCTTACACACAAACTGAATCGTGTATAATCTCGCGTTGTTCGTGTATCTTCGTATTATCTCCAGTTCCGCCCGAATCTTCAACGTGTTCCAATCATGTCGGATTATTTCGAAGATGCATTTAATCTGGACACACACACACACACACACGAGGTGTATTTTCTGTTCTGTAAATTTTTTCCAATGTTTCCGAAATCAACGAACAAGTGAGATATACTTACACGATTGGAGAGCAAAAGACACCCGATGTATTTCACAATAAAAATAGTATCTATAATAACATACATGGAAACTTTTATGACAAGATCAATGTTGTATTGTTTCACGAAAAATGTATTCAACTGAAAACACAGTAAGCGCGCGGATTATACATGATCGCACAATGAGCGTAAGAATATTAAAATCGCGCGAAGAAAAAGATTAAATTATTATGTAAAACAATATTTAGACCGTTAAATTGTGAATATCGAAATGAAGTACCTGGCATATCAGGAAGGAGAAAAATAACGTTTGAAAGAAAACCATTTGAAGCTTCTTCAGGATCGAACTCTGATGCGGCCACAGACCGAGACACAGCAGGAGAATTTTGCTCAGTTTGTAGTAACGTTCGCCTGCGAAGTCCATTTCCGGTCGGAGTCGAAGTGCGTGTGACAGGAATCGACGGGACGAAGCCGCGCTTCCCCCTCCAAGTGTCGAGAGCGAACATGTGCGGTGAACGTTTTATTTTCTCAATTCGATACAGCATAATTTGTCGCGCGACAAATGCGGGGAGAATTTACGAAGCGTCGAACCGGAAGAAAGCGATTGAGGGTCAATTTTTTTCGATTTCACTTGAGGATATAGACCATAATAGACCATTATCAAACGACGGTGTAATGCAATAATTTATTTTCAGGAAAATAAACATCGTCTTTACAAATGCGGAAATGTCTTCTCGTGTGTGTCGACGCTAGTGTAAAGATCGGAGAAATAATGCAGACGGCTTTGTTACCGATCCGAGCTGCGTTTGCAATATCACATCTTTTCAATGTGTGAAATATGTTTCCATTATGGATTAAACAACAAAAGAGTGCGTATACGTAATATAAAATTATATATTATTCAATATACAGAATCACATTATTATGCAGCCACAGACATAACACACACACACACACAACATGAAATTTCTTATAACACAGAGAAAGTCTTGAAAGACATAATTGTTTGAACACTAGACAATCAAAGAAATTAATCTAAAATTATCTCTAACACAATGATTTAAAATCTAAAATATTTAAACTTGACAATAACGTTGTGAAATAATCGACACAAACTACACAAATTAATTGGAATACATCACGGAACAAATTACGGTGAAATAGGATATCGACATGCTCGCGATCTGCAAAATTATTGTGTTTTTAGATAAAAATTGAAACAGCGCGACGTGCGCGATTAACAAGCTGCATTAGTTACCGTGGAGAAGCCCTTGAGCGAGATTATGAATATTCCGCCGAACACGACGGAAAAGTTTTTCGTAGTTCTCTGCATAACAAACAGTAATAATTTCTGCGCGCGTATTGGCGCCGTGTACCAAAACGAGTGATATCTAAACGTAAACATTTTTCTAATTGTAAAATATGTTCAATGTTCGTGTTTCGTCTTTCCACACTCTGACGTAAATCTCAATAAATACTGTTATTTTTTAATACAAGCAAATATTTTTTGTCATCACGACGTGCGTCGTCATAACGCAACTACTTACGTCATGTCGAACACCTCGGCGAAGTGATCTATGATTATCTGCCCGGCATAATTTCCAACGTACAAATACGCGAATTGCACGGCGATAAACATAAGATTCGTAATCAGTTCGCTTACGTCATGCGTGACTAACGCGATGAAAATCTAAAGAAACGTTCAATGTATTTACAGAAAAGAAGCTAAAACAATAGTGCTGCGCATTATTGATGCAAAAATAGATCGATCGAGACGCTTCAGTTCGAAAGATTATTCTCACCTGAAACATATTGAGAGTTAGCGAAGCCACCCCGGAAGCAATCACAACAAAATAAGATATTCGGAAACTGGAGAAGATTAACTCTGAAAAGCTTCAACAATACGAGATTTGAAATTTGGTAAATTAGTCAATCAATATATACATATGTACATATATACATATATGTATGTACATACAGGGTTTGTATAAAATAAACCGATTTAAACATTTGCAAAAAAGTTGAGGTATAAACTGGATCAACTTTAAAAAATCTTTTTAATGCCTCCACATAGAAAACAAATCTGTCATACGACGTCTCTATCTATACTAAAATACTATTTGTATAAAGAAATTTTTTATATTTTCAACTGCAAATATTTACGTCGATCACTTTAATTATTATACAAATCACCCTGTATACACACATACACACGTTTATATATATATGATACCAACTTAATGGCTTCTCGATGGATGAGCACTCCGCTGATTATTCGCTCATAAACTACGTAATCTTTCGGAGAAGATGGAGCAGTATTTTCAAACACCGCACTCCCGATACGATAGCTACAAATGTGTGTAAAATTCACAGACAATCGATCGTTAAAAATCCAGAAAATTGATTAAATTTTCGTGCTTGTGTCGAACTGTCTTTAGTTTCAAAAAACTAAAAACAATTCAAGTGCTGCTCGGATTCAAATATTACTTGTGCTGTATTGAAGTCAATGTCAATAAAAAAAAAAAAAAGTTAAAATATATCGCGTGAAAATGCATGTCTTCAACGTATATATATTTTTTGTCACATTACCCGGCGATTTTGAACATCGCGGAAGCGTGCGTCATGTACACTATGAGCATGCATCCAGCACCGAGCACCATGATAGATCCCAGCGACAGAGTCAGAATGGTGTGCGTTAAGATCGGAAAGAAGTATCGGTCCTCATCGACGGGATACTTGGTCAGAATGTAGAAACGACGCGGTCGCGATGAATTCAGCGGCGACATCACGTCCAGGATTATCGGAAACATGTGGCCCACAGTTACGACGACTATGCCGAAGGAGAAAAAGTCTGCGATCATAAACAAAAATCAATTTCTCGCGCATAAATTTTAGACCGAAATGAGCACTTTTTCTTACGCAACGCGACGATCGTGAACTGCCTGACGAATCTGGCGTATTTTTCCAGTATCGCTAATTCCTGCTCGTTCTGTGTTACAGTCCAGTGGTGCCACATCAGATCCATAAGGTGCTTCATCTGCGCGTACATCAATGCGCGTTTTTCTTTTTTTTTTTTCTTTTCTTTTAGGTCAGCCGACCGATAAACGAACTAACACGCGACGAAAAAGACACTGACTTACTTTCTCGCTGTTGAAGAAGAAGGTGACGTGCTTCAAAACGACCACCGTCATCGGAAGAACGATCGATAGCACTTTCGTGACTAGGTTTATAGTGCACTCCGCGTCGATGAACGTCGTGAACTGTAACGTCAGTTTTATCGCGTAACCGTCGGTTTCAACGATTTTACGCTGATTGACAAGTGCATACATTGGAAATTCGATTCAGATTGATTCGCGAAAGCTAGTCAATACCTGAAGCGCTATGAACGACAACACAACCGAGAGGAAGAACGCGGCCTTGATACGCCGGATGAACCTCGACCTCTGATAGGGCCACAATCCGCACGCGAGCAAGAGCATTCTGTTTACGTTGTAGTACTTACTCGCAGGGCCGAACATTTCTCTCCGAGTGCCGAAAATCGACTGCGAAGAAGATCGCAGCGAGGATCATTATTTCGCTCCTTCCGCGACGGCGCATTCTCTCCCTCGCATTTTTTTTCCCCCCGAATGTAAGTATAGTCCTCTCTCGATGAGAGCGAGAAAATTACGTAATAATTTAATAGGCAAATAGCCGCAGGTGCGACGGACAATTGCGACCGATTCTGCGAGGTCTCTGGTTTTGACCGACGGCGTGTTTCTTTAGTTTTGTTTTTTTTTCTTTTTCTTTTTTTATTGTTATTATTTCTCAGATATCGCACAAGAGGTATCATCGTACTTCTATTTTAAAAAGAAGTCGTGCAATCCCGTATCTACTTGAATACTTGAACGAATATAGACAATGGAAGACAACCAACAGTTATTTAATTCAGATAATAAAAATATCGTTAAGTAAGTATTTCTAACAGATAAACCATGAAATATTATTGTCTCTTTTATTTTGCGTTTCCGCCGCCCTTTGATGTTCTCTTTTGTAAAACACCGTCGCTCATCCGTTTATGTGAAAATGACATTTATATTCAACAAACATTACACACGCGTGAAGATGAATATTTGCTCGTAATCTCGACTCATCAGTCTGGATAAAATTCGTGCAACATATTATAATTAATCGTTTCTGTGGGATTGCATTTGTATTTTTATCACTGCGTAGAGTAGATTACCGTGAAGTAAGACATCGACATACTCGTGAGCTGAAATCGTGATTGAAATTTTTATTGCACCTACATGATCCGTTAATTTGCGAATCGATTCATTGTTCATGTGTATTTTTTTTACAGAAAGTAAAAAAGCGATACTGAGCGATCAGTAATAATTTTTGCGCGAACGTCGATCGGCAAATGAATCAATTTCCTCACCGTAACGAAACCTTCCATCGAAGCGACGTATATCCCGCCGATGACCACATTGAAACTCCTCGTGTATTTCAACATTAAGAAAAGAATGAACTTTTGCACTCTTACGGGTGCCACGTACCACTGTATACTGTAACTGAAAATTAATTTGCACGATAAGAAAAACGTTTATCTATTTTGTTTTTTTTTTTTAATCACACAGTTTTCGTCGCTTTTATCGTATTTGAAATTTCTACTTACAGTGTCTTAAACACGTCTACATCATGATCTATAATTAACTGTCCCCCGTAATTAAGCACGAAAAAATAAATTATATGAATGGGAACGTAAAAACTGGAAGTCAGAAGATCGATCATGCTGTCCAAAATTAACGTGGCTTGTATCGCCTGAAATTGAGAATATGTATAACTTTGATCTCAATCGAGTCTTCGTCAAGAAAACGCGATGATTTTTGCGGAACATCACCCAACCTGCAACAAATTAACGGCGAACGAGGCCACACCTAGTACTATCATAAGAAAGTAGATATGTTTAAGACTCGATAGAGCAAATCTCATCATTCTACAAAAAAATAAAATTATTGAAAAAAAATACTGTATTCTAGCTGTAAACACACCGACCTGAGAGTTCTTCGATGAACATCGACAGCGCTGGTCAACTTCCGGAACATGAGACGCTCCTTCTGAGGAATCGACATGTATCGATTCGCGTTCAACGAATGTTCGAAGCGATAGCTGCAAACACACACGCTTCTCACATACGTGTGCACAACAAATACTTTTTACAAACTCTCATAATATCGAAGGGGTATCCTACCAGGCGATTTTCAACATCGCACAGACGTGCCGCATGTACGACAGAGCCATCGCCGACGTGGACGTCATCACGACAGTACCCACAAAGACTACGACGAAGTAAAACGTTCTGTCGAATTCCAAATCATCCATTGAATTGTCATTTTGCATTGTAATATTTGCAGCTCGATTAACGATGATCGGCATGGTGTATATCATCATCAAGAGAAGCCCGCTTAAAACTGGAAAACGCCTGAATTTGCAAGACGGTCATTGCGTCGAATCAAACGAATGCAAAAGATATAGCGCGACTAGTGTCCGGTGAGTAAAAATTGAAAATTCAATTCAAAACTATGCGAACGAAACTTTTTGTCGAGCGCAACACAATTAAAGTTCACAATTAAAGAAAAAAAAGAGAGAGATTCTCCTAAAAAGCTCCTTACAAAGGATGAACACATTAAGTTTTTTGCTGAACTTCGCAGATTCTCGTAGTATTCTAATTTCCTTCCAATCTTTCAGAGTCTCCCACTCTTTGAAAAGGTGATCCAGCAAACATTTTGTCTAGAAATAGTGAAATAACAAGAACCAAAAATTAAAATAAACGGAAGTATTTTGTTATCGCTGAAGTGTGTTTCAATAGCATGCGTGAGAAAACAAAGTTTATTTTCAACGTACAGGAAAATAAACAACGCTCTCAAACTATTTTATACGTTACGCATTTTTCGTAAAACCGAGCTGGGGAAGAATCACTCACGTCTCTCTTGTTAGTGAAAAAGGCGACGAACTGCAGCGAGCAAAGAATAACAGGGAGAGTGTTCGACCCTATCCTTAAGAACAGCTTGAAACTAAATGTGTACGTGAAAAACGACATCAACTGGAATCCCGAGAAGGTAAGAAAAAGATATTGCATGTGAGAGAGTCGATGAGAAAAACAATTTCCTTTTTGAAATCGAATCGGCTTGTAAATACCTTATAGATCACGTAGACGATTAATAACACGAAGATGAGCGCGGATCGCAGGTACTGGTGTTTCGTCTTGTCGTACGGCCACACGCCGCATATCTGCAGAAGAAGCCGATTGAGACTGTAGTACGAGTTCTTGTCCGCCACGCTCATCGTCCCGTGACTGTCGAACACGATCTCCCTTGGAGTTCCTTTCCCCCACCGCGAGCCGCCGTAACGTGATTTCACCAGCGTGAAATAATAATCACGAAATTACGTGAATTTCGCAGATAAATCCCGATCGAAGCGACGAACGGGCTAGACGGAGAAATTTTCTCATCTCGTCGTGATTTATTCAATATCGCCAGCTGATTTTTTTCCCGGATTTTCGTGGCGCGCGACGGACAGCGGGGAGCGCGATGTCAAAGGGATGAGTGACAGCGGCAGTAATTTGAGCGACGTTCGCACAGCGAAAGGGTAAAAAAAAAAAAAGTCGAGTGTTCCGTCAGGAACAACGCCATTACCAAGAGAAACAAATGAAAAAAAAGAAGCACGAGTCGTTCCGTTCTTACGAGTAATTTTTCATAAGCAATTATATGGTCTTTTGCATTGTCGAGTGGCGCAAGCGCACTCGCGCAAACGCGCGAGGTTCATTCTCGCATCGGAACGATCTTCAATGCGAGAAACTCAGTTTCCACGGCATTCATGTGTGCCGCAGGAGTGCAACTTTTTTGTGTAACGTAACGACGTAAGTAAAGCAATTAGGAGAAATACAAAGTCGGTGCGCGCGAAATTTTTTTTTTTTTTTTTTTTTTTTTAATGATGATTAACAATGACAAGGAACAACATTATTCTACCTTACTTTTCGTAATGCCGACACATCGGCTACTATTTATAATAAACAATAAATAAGACTTGCTCTCGCGTTACAGCAGAGAATAGATAAGCGTGAAGTAGGATATCGCCATATTCGTCATCTGCAAGATGTAAAAAAAAAAAAACAACTCGTAAAATACATCTTCTGCATTAAGAAGATTCTCTCTCGACGAGACGCGACACTCTCGGTTTCGTGAATTAATTACCTTGGCGAAACTGTCTAACGAGGCCGTGATTATGTTGCCGATATTCAACATGTAAGCCTTTGTGGTGTTTTGCATGATAAACAACAGCAGCTTTCGAGTCTCGACCGGAGCTGTGTACCACCGCGTGGCGTACCTGTCGATCGAGAAAAATCGTCACACATTTTGAGAACAATTCGCACCACGAAAACGCGGAAAAATAAAACTAACGAGCGACAAAACACTCACGTAACGTCAAATATATCGCTGTTGCAATCGGTTACTCTCTGTCCGAAGTAATGACAGACGAATATGAATACGAAGTGTATAGCGACGAATATGAACGAGTTTACGGTTTCGCTCACGTCCTGCAGCACGACTATCGCTCGGAGAAGCTGAAACGCGAAATCGATCGTCTGAGCGAAAGGAAAAAGAACGAAAAAAAAAAAAAAAATTCACGTAACACGCTATTCGTCAAGAGAAACGCATACTTACTCGGTATAAGTTGAGGGTTAAAGACGACATGCCGATTATAACCATAACGAAATACGTTCCCTCAAAAGTGTTCGTTACGAATTCACAGTATCTTAATAGAAAAGAAAACAACGATGAAAGACGCGCAAAGTGCGGGAAAAACAGTGCATCATTAATTGCGACCGGTTTTGATACGTCATCATGCAATTTACGCGAGATAATCCTGAGGACGTGTTTCGCCAATACCGACTTGAGTGCTCGCAGATGAATATCCACCGCGGCGTTTATGTTTCGAACAGCGATGCGATTTCTTCTTTTTTTTTTTTTTTTTTTTTTTTTTTTTTTATAAATTTAAGACATTATTTAAATGACATCTTGCAAAATCTCTCTTCGCTACATGATTTTCGATTCGCGCTCTTATCTACTTTGTGATGTTTGTTGTTCTTACCAAGCGATTTCAAATAACGCGCAAATATGCTCGACGTACAACATCTCGAACGTGCCCGTCGTTGCGACGACGAAACCGCCGACGGTTAAAGAAACAACCCAATGAGCCAAGATCGCATAATAATACGTCCGCTCGTCAACGAAGTACTCCGTTATTGCGTGGATTTCGCGCGGGCGGCTCTCGTTCAATGGAACGATCACGTCGAGTATGATCGGCGACAATTCCATACACAGATATAGAAAAAGGCTGAAGATGAGACCCACTAAAATTTATATGCACAGTTATATCGATCATGTAAAAACTCTCTTTTTAATTATTATATATATCTCCTTGACGCGCTAATGGCTTATTTAGTATCTACTCTAAGAAAAAATTCATAATAAAAAAAAAACACCTCGATATACATATGCTTGTCTGTTGCATCACGTATGTTGTAATTACTTTTTTTTTTTACTTAGAAAAATGCAACTACTCCGAAAATAACGTGTCTCTTGCAAATATCACCTGTTAATAAGTGAAACGAATCACGTATCACTTATTGAAAAAATAAGTTAAAAAATACATATCACTTGTTGAAACGAAAAAAAAAAATATTTGCGAAAGCGACTCGTTAGCGACTGGTGTGCATTCGGAATATTAATTCTCATACGTATTATTAGTATCGTGTACAGTTGACTGACGGCCGAGTGTCGTCGCATTATGTCGCGCTCCGCTGAATTCCTCAGAATGTCCCAACAGTTGAGGATGTCTTTCCAGAGTTGCTTTATCTGCGGATCCGGGCGGAAAGTGATTTCAAACACATCACGAGAGAATTCTAACACAGAGCGGGACGCGCAATAATGACGAATATATTGAGGTATCGACTTACTTTGTTGGGTCTTGAGTAAAACGAGTAGTACATTAGTCCGTACAGACAGGACGGTATGGAATACGAGAGGACTACAATGACGGAATCCATATTCAATTGAAACGTGAGAAACGACGTGAGCTGAAAGTCAACGAGGAGATCAAAAACGCGACTCGACATGGTCACTCTCTTCTGTGAGAACGCGTAAAAGTTCCAAGATATTAAGGTACCTCTGCTTATATAAATATAAATAATATAAACATATTTGCAGTATATATTACATATAGTATTATAGATTTTTATTAATAGTAATATGTATATATTTTTTACAATGTAGACAACCTTGCAGTTTGACTAAATTCAATCGAAAAATCCTAAGATGATGAAATGTGAAAAGAAAAACTGTTGATACCTGAAAGAATGTGAAAGACATCATTATGGTGAAATAAATGGTACGTTTAATTATCCCGAACTTCGATTGTTGATACGGCCACAAATGCATCACCAAGAGAAGCATTCGGTTGATTCGATAATACCGATATTCGGCTCGGTAGTCGCATCTCAAGGACATACTCGAGAAAGATATAACGTTCGTGATATCGGGTCTTTCGATAAACGAGGGTCCCTTTCATTCACGCTCGACGGTTTCCGCAAAATGTTGTGACTACGCCGTAGTCAAGGAAGAGAGGATGTTCGTGACAATCGATCGGGCTCACACGTTTTGGCAGCGTAAAGGAAATAACAACAGGAAGTTAAAATTATCGAAATTGCACCTTTTACGTCCACCCGATGCGATTTTCCCAGGACGAAGGGGAAAACGCATCCCCGTTTCTTTTTTTCTCACGTAACGCAGGCGCGATAGCACCTCCTCGGACGCCGCGACGCTCTCATTGTTGGTCGCGACGCCGAGCGTCGCGCTACGATTGTTTAATTGTGCGCGAGTGTTTTCCTCTTACGCAGTGTACACTGTACGAAAAATATAGAGTAGATTCTTTTCTTCAGACAAAAACAAAAATTGTGCGAAGTTCACTCGAGTGCGTGTTCAAGTAAAACTCATTGTATAATGCTACAACATAGGAACAAGAACAAAAAACCAAATAAAAAGGTAAAGTGAATTTATAAAACTCAACTGTTACACCCTATATATGCAGTTGTACTGTAACAGATACTCGATACGTATATTATAAATATTTTCGAATATAACTTACGCACGTACAATAACCGAAATTAGTTTTAGAATTTATTTTATTAATATCACAAGTAAGCAATTTCCGTATAAGCAGAGCCATATCGCGCCGTGTTTTTCTCTGTACAAACTTTTATGAGACTTATTTCTTTGTTTCCATAGTTTGAGTAGAATAGAGCATCATGAAGTACGACACAGACGTGCTCACCATCTAAAAAATATATCATATTACGATTTATATGTTCGATCGTATATGAAACTCATTACGACAGTCACGATTGATTACCGTGGCGAAACCCTCCACCGATGCTACGTAGATACCACCGTGAGTGATGGTGAAATTTTTTGTGCCATATTGCAATAGAAATAATATTAATTTTTGAACTCGAAGCGGCGCGACGTACCACATCGTACTGTATCTATAACATTTTCATCGAATAATGAGATATACAAACATACATATAAATTTCAGACAGACATAAACATTCTGATCTGCGCAACTATCAATTATGATTTGACGATTGTTTTTCGACTTTGAATGTGCGCAATTCGAATTAAAAGTAGAATTTAATACATCATAATTGATACTTACACTGAATGAAACAAGTTGTTACAATGATCCGTGACCTCTTGCGCCAGATAATTTGCGAGAAACATGTACAGAAAATGTCCGATCATTATTGCCATGACTAGAGAAGTTTCACGCAAATCATATGTTTCCAATACTCGAAGGAGCTACGTATGATTCAATTTTAGAATAATAAATTAATGACAGAGAGCAAAAATTTTAGTATATAATACTTACACGAAACATAGAAAGGCTTACGGAAATCGCGCTCATTATGATTAGAACGAAATACATTATTGTAAAAGAAGACATGACAAAATTTGTAAACCTTCGAAAATCGAAACCACTTCTCAGTTAAAAGATACACTTCGGAAATTAAAAAAACATATAATATTCTGCGTTTATAAATATTTCTGTACAATTTTATTTTATTTTATTTTTTTTAATTGTAAAGTAAAACAGAAAAAAAAATTTTTTAGTAACGTTGCGACTCATTCACATTTATTTTCGTAAATACGAACTTCAAAGCTTTTAGCTGAATTTCCACGGCTTGCATTATTTTCACGCACATGATATATTCTCTTTCTACTGGACAAATCTGTTTGATCTTTTCCATGTCCATCGCGTTTTCGATTCGATAGCTGGAAAACGTTCGAACGTTATTCGCTGACTAGATTTCAAGTGTATGTCTCCCTTACCTGGCGATTTTCAGCAAACCGCAAGCATGTTTCAGAAATAATCCCAAGAACGTACCGATACCTCCAATTATTATTGTCGCAACAACAAAGAAAGTGGTAAAATGCAAAAGTATGACGTACATATATTTGTCGTGATCGACGAAGTAATCGATCGGTATGAACACATAATGTGAGTAAGTGTTGTTAAGCGATAAATAGATGTTGACGACGTAAGGCGGAATTGGCATTATCACGTAGATAAACAGACTGGAGAAGGAAAATGCTAGAGCGCATAAAAAATAATTAATTTTTCATTTTTATAGAATACCGTTAAAATATGTATATAGAAAAAATAAAAAAACAAAGACATGAAAATAGAACCGAGTTATGAAATTGGAAGATATTGTTTTAAATGAATAATAAAGTTACATGACACTAATTTTGTCACATCTTCCCATTTCTAAAAACTACATAAAATAGATAATATATTTAAGTTTTGTAAAACTGCAACATCGCGAGAATGCTTTTATATTGCATGTGAAAAATAAACTAATAACGCGCTCTTGTGCGGCTTACACATTACTACAATAGTAACTATTCTGCCCTCTTCGGTATATGATTCTATTATTTCGCGTTCTCGTTCATCTTTCAGAGAATCCCAATCGGTTTGGACGCATTCCACCATTCGCTTTACCTGTTAGTAAATTGAGAATTTGAAAAACACGAAAGGACTGTACGTAAAACACTTAACATGAGTTACAATATAATCCATATGAAAGTTAAATAAAATTTTTATGACACATACAAGTTCTCTCTTCATGTAAAAGTAATAGTACTTTAATACAGCTACTAGAGCAGGGAACATCAATGAGAAAACATCAATGACGACAGCCGAAGTGACATCATGAGTAACAAAAATAATTAACTGCAAAATTACAGGAGTAAGTTTCAAAAACGTACAATTCATTGAAAACGTTTTGATATCAATTGCACACGTGTGTAACGATTAAAATATCGAGTGTATTTATTTTATCAATTAAAAACAAAAAGATGATCTCTTCAAAGTGATCTCGCACCTGAACGAAAATTAAACTTGCCAGTACACATGCAACGATTATCTGTTGCGTTTTCACAAACGTCAAACTATAGCAAGGCCATATACCGATTATCAAAAGGAGAATTCGATTGACTTTGTAGTAATGTTCTTCGATGGCATACATCTCGCGAATGTCACAGATAATTTTCACGAGAATTTCACTTCTGTCTCCATTCTGTCTGCCGATTCTTATCACCCCAATCTCGCGCTCGGAAAAAAAAACCCAAGCTCGAAAATAGCGGCGAGAAGATAATAACTCACAGTTTATCTAAAGTGTAGCGCAATACCACCTTCAGCGTTATTACACAAATAAGGATAATTGGTTGAGAAAGAGTATTATTTTCTTATGGAAAACACACCGATCAAGAATATCATATTCACTGTAAAAATTTAGCGCAGGCGCAGTGCAGATGTCGATCTGCGAATATCTTTCATTGTCGATCAGACCACGGAGATGCTTTCTTTGTTCTTGTGGTATCACAACTTGCTTTGTGAGAAGATACATACAACGATACTGTAGGAAAATATCGGTTTAGTGCGATTAAAAGAATGAAATTGTATAAAAAATCTCTTGAGACAATATAAAATACATAATATTTACTGGTCAAAATGTCAGAAAACAATTATTTTCATGTGACAAAACAATATTCGTGTCGTTTAATTCTACGTATATAAAAAGTTTCTCGTTTAATACAGTTTTTATGTTTATTTCGACGGTTTTTCTATCATTTGTGTGGAGTCAAATCATCACATGAGATAGAAAATGTACGAAACTACGTTGAAGATGAAAATTATATTAAATATAAAACATGTGCAAAATTCAATCGAGTGAGTGTTTAAGTAAAATTCATTTTATAAAACTGCAAGAATAAACATCCGAATAAGAAGAAAATTGAGTTTGTAAAACTCAGCTGTTACGTATATGCAGATGATACTGCAAAAGATACTTTCTATATGTATAATTTATAACTATTTCTGAATATATAACAACTTACGCATATATATATATATATATACACAGAAATAGTTATAAGTATAGTAAAAAATGTAGTTTTAAGATAAGACAACATTTTATTAATATAAAAATCACAAGTAAACAATTTCCGTATAAGCATAGCCATATCGTGCCGTGTTTTTCTCTGTACAAAATTTTATGCGATTTATTTCTTTGTTTCTATCGCTTGCGTGGAATAGAGCGTCATGAAGTACGACACAGACGTGCTCACCATCTAAAAAAATATATCATATTACGATTTATATGTTCGATCGTGAAACTCATTGCGACAGTTCACGATTGATTACCGTGGCGAAACCCTCCACCGATGCTACGTAGATACCACCGTGAGTGATGGTGAAATTTTTCGTGCCGTATTGCAATAGAAATAATAGTAATTTTTGAACTCGAAGCGGCGCGATATACCACATTGAACTGTATCTATAACATTTTTATCGAACAATAAGACATATAAACTTCAGACATAAACATTTTGATCTGTGCAACTATCAAGTGTGATGATTTGACGATTTTTTTTTTTCGACTTTATATGTGCGTAATTCGAAGTAAAAGTGAAATTTACATAGTCGGTATACGTACGCTGAATGAAACAAGTTGTTACAATGATCCGTGACTTCTTGCGCCAAATAATTTGCGAGAAACATGTACAGAAAATGTCCCATCAGTATTGCCGTGACTAAAGAAATTTCACGCAAATCATTTGTTTCTAATGCTCGAAGAAGCTATACACGATTCAATTTCAGAATAATAAGTTAATAATGAAAAAGAGCAAAGAGATTTTTTTGTACGTATGATGATACTTACACGAAACATAGAAAGGCTCACGGAAATCGCGCCCATTATGATTAGAATCAAATACATTATTGTGAAAGAAGACATGACAAAATTTGTAAACCTTCGAAAATCGAAACCACTTCTCAGTAAAAAAAGATACACTTCGGAAATTAAAATAAACATATAATATTCTGCGTTTATAAATATTTCTGTACAGTTATATTTTTTAATTAATTTTTTTAATTTAAATTATTATTATTTAATTTATATTATTTTTTTATTTTTTTTTAATTTAAAGTAAAACAGAAAAATATATATTTAATAACGTTGCAACTCATTCACATTCATTTTTGTAAGTACGAACTTCAAAGCTTTTTGCTGAATGTCCACGGCTTGCATTAATTTCTCGCACATAATATATTGTCTTTCTGCTGGACAAATCTGTTTGATCTTTTCCATGTCCATCGCGTTTTCGATTCGATAGCTGGAAAACGTTCAAACGCGTTATTCGCGCTGACTAGATTTCAAGTGTATGTCTTTCTTACCTGGCGATTTTCAGCAAACCGCAAGCATGTTTCAGAAATAATCCCAAAAACGTACCAACACTTACGACTGTTAGTACCGCAATAAAGCTGAACAAGATAAAATGCAAAAAAATAGCGTATATATATTTTTCCTGATTGACAGAGTAGTCGATTGGTATGTATACGTAATGCGAATAAGAGTTGTTGTGCGATAAGCAGATGTTAATGACGTAAGGCGGAATAGGCAATGTCATGTAGATAAACAAATTGCAACAAGAAAATACTGCAAAAAACAAAAACTAAATTTGCATTTCTATAGAAGTGTTTGCATCGCTGAAATATATAAGGAATAGAGATAGAGATATGAAAATAAAATCGCGTCAAATAAAAAAGTAGGATAATATTGTTTTAACTAAATAACAAGATGTAAATGTAATCATAATATTCTGTGCAACTTTTATTTCTAAAAAATAAAAAAAAATAATAATATAAGTGTCGTGGAAAAATCTAACAACATCGCGAGAATGATTTTACAACACTTTAAACGTGAAAATTAACTAATGGCGCAATTTTGTGCGGCTTACACGTTACTACAATGGTAACTGTTTTGCCCTCTTCGGCATATGATTCTATTATTTTGCGTTCACGCTCGTCCTTCAGTGAATCCCAATCGGTCTGAACGCATTCCACCATCCGCTTCATCTGTTAGCAAATGCAGAATTTGATAAACTCGAAAAAATTTTACATACGCACATAAAACACTTGCAACGAATTTACACGGTTTTACATGAGAGAAGTAAATATAAAATATAACACATACATTTTTACTCTTAATATGAAAATAGCAGAACTTTAATACAGCTATTAAACTGGGAAACACACTTGTCATGACATCGATGACAAGAGTCGAATTGACGTCACGCACAAAAAAAGCAATTAACTGCAAAATTACAAGAATATGTTTACAAACGTACAATTCGTTGAAACCTTCGATGGAAATTGCATACGTGTGAGACGATCGACCGAAATATCGAGTGCGAGTAATTACTCTATTAATTAAAAACAAAAACCTTCTAATTTCGCACCTGAATGAAAACTCCACTTCCCAATATGCAGGCAGTGATTATCTTTTGCGTTCTCGCGAACATTGAATTGTGGCAAGGCCATATACCGATTATCAATAGGAGAATCCGATTAACTCTGTAGTAATGTTCCGCATACATCTCGCGAATGTCACAGTTGATTTGCACGAGCTTCCGAATTTCACTTCTATCTCCATTCTGTTTCGTGCGACTCTTATCACTCGAATTTCGCACTCGGGAAAAAAACCGAAGCTCGGAAGTGTTAGCGTGAAAATAATAACACACTTATCTAAAATGTAGCGCGGTAACAATTTCCGCGAATACCGTTATTACATAAATGAGGATGATTGCTCGGGAAAAGGTATTATTTTCTTACACCGAGCGAGAATGTCATTGCAAAGTTAGCGCAAGCGCAACAGTGTCGATCTGCGAATAATCTTTCAATGTCGATCGAGCCACGGAGACGCTTTCTTCGTTCTCATATCTACATAACTTACGTGAGAAAATACATACAATGGGATTGCGAGAAAGTATCAGTTTAGTGCAAATGAAAATTTAATAAAAAATCATTTACAAGACAATATAAAATACACATAATATCGTTTATTAACACAAGAGTCACAGAAAACAATTACTTTCATGTGACAAAACAATTCTCGCGCCGTTTAATTCCTCGTATATAGTTTTTCTCTTGTTTAGTTAACACAGAATTGTTAAAAAGTTTATTTCGACGATTCTTCTTCTATCGTTTGCGTGGTGTAAATCATCATAAAGTAAGAAATGGATGAACTCAGAATCTAAAGAAAATATCGTGATTTTTACGCTCGTATTGAATACGACAAGTGTACACAATATTGCGCATCGTTTTACCGTAGCAAAACCTTCCAAGGAGCCGATGAAGATGCCGCCGAGTATAATGGTGAAATTTTTCGTGCCGTGTTGCAACAAAAATAATATCGATTTTTGAGTTCGAAGCGGCGCGATGTACCACATAGAATTGTATCTAAATTTGAATAAAAATATTTTTTAAATTTGTGAAATTGACGTCGCACTACAAAAATCAGACTTTGACATTTTTTCACACTCACGTTGAAAGAAACAAATCGTTACAGTGATCGGTGATCTCTTGCGCGGAATAATTCGACATGAATATGTATAAGAAATGTCCGATCAGTAACATTACAGTTATGAAGATCTCACGATAATCACAAGTTGTTTGTAACGCCCGAAAAAGCTAGGACACGAATAAAATTTTCAGCTCGATTATGTGTAAAACGCAAAATTTGTTTCTTTTTTTTTTTTTTTGTAAACATCTTACTCGAAACATGGTGATGCTCACAGAGATTGTGCCTATTATGATCAGCAAAAAATACATTATTGTGAAAGAAGACATGACACGATCTGTAAACCTTCAAAACAGTGTCTCAATGAAACTGGATATACATACTTTGTAAACGATATATATGAATCTTCTGTTACAGATAAATGTAAAAAAAACCTAATAGCATGTTAATACACATGGATACGAACTTCAATGCTTTTTGCTGGATGTGTATGGTCCGTATTATTTTTACGCTCATAATATATTCCTTTTCTACCGTACGAATATGATTTTCATGCTCCACATCTAATGCGTGTTCCATTCGACAGCTACAAAACAAAAAAAAACAAAATTTCAAATATTTTTCCGCGACAATTTCCAGATTCATACTTTCTCACCTGGCAATTTTCAATAAACCACAAGCGTGTTTCAGATACAGTCGTAATAACGTGCCAATACCCACGATCGTGATTACCGCGGTGCTCGTAAATACGGCAAAATGCAACAATATGATGTACAAGTATTTTTCCTGATCGATGGAGTAGTTGATCGGAATGTACACGTACTGCGAGTAAGTGGTGTTATGCGACAAACAGATGTTAATGATGTAAAACGGAATTGGCAGCGTTACATACGCGAACATGGCGCTACAGGAAAATACTAAACACACACACATAAAAAGTGAGTAAAATAATTTTTATAGAAGCGTACACACTGCTGAAATATACAGAGTAAAAGTAATCTGATAATAAAGACAAAATGTAAACTATATAACAGAAATATAATACAGAATCGTAAGATTGAAAGATACTTTTGTTTGAGACGAACAACAGATTTGCAATTAAATGTTAAATATATTTTGCAATTTCTTGTAAGATATAAAAATTCAATTAATCGCACTTGGCTCTTACATATGACAAAAGTAGTAAACGATCTTCCGTTCTCAGCGTACGATTCTAGTATGTCGCGTTCGCGCTGATTTTTCAGCAAATCCCAATCGGTTTGAATGCACTCGAAAGTCTGTTTTAGCTGTTATATTGAAATTATATATATATATATATATATATATATATATAAATAATAATAATACATGAAGACAAGTCACGTTGCAATACAGCTGAAATACAAAACTTACAATTCCCGTTTTAACGAAAAAGTAGTAGTAATTTATCACCGCCACCAGACTAGGAAACACATACGACAAAATATCGATAACATGAGTCGAACTGGTCTCATGCTTAGCAAGAAAAAAAAAAAAAAAAAAAAAAAAAAAAAAAAGACGAAGAAATACATAAGACATATAATTTAGAAGTATAGAAGAGAAACGTGAAATATTGGAAAAATACAATAGGAAATATCGAGTAGATATTCTTTCCTGTAATTGCAAAAATAAAAGTAACTTTCCACGATGTCGTACCTGAACGAAAATCCCACTCCCGAGTATGCTAGAGATTATTATCTTTTGGACTTTCGCGAACGTCGAGGTTTGATAAGGCCATATACCGAGTATTAAAAGAAGCATGCGATTGATTTTGTAGTGATGCTCCTCGATGGCGTACATCGTGTACGAATGTGTACGAGGAAGAACTTCGGAATTTGACTTCTGTCTCCATTCTATTTCCTTGGGCGCTGCGACCTTTGCCGCACTAATTTTGCATTCGGAAAAGTGCACGTGGAAGAAGCTCAAGCTCGAAAACAGCAGTGAGAAAATAATAATGTACCGTGTTTGTCGAGAAAGTGTAGCGTGTTGGTAATTCAACTAATACCGCGTTATTATATTAAATGCGGATGATTACCGGAGTAAGCAGGTGTTAGTTTTTTTTTTTTAGGGAAGGTATTCACGCAAGTAACGCAAGCGCAGTACATGCGTGTCGACAGCAAACGCCTTTCATTGTTGTTCGAGCTATCGCAGGTACTTCTTTCGTTCGTGCATCACACAACGTGTGCCAGGTGAGATGTAATAAATCAATAAGCTCTGAGTGAACGTAATGCAAGTAAAGAGTGTAGCTATAAAAACTTTTGGCGACAGAATAAAATCAGCTGCGTAATTTTTTAATACGTGCGTATAATAAATACTTGAATTCATTTTTAATGTGTCGAAAAAAACATGTTCAGATAGTTGCAAATGGCGATTCACATGTTCACTTTCGCAACACATTTGCGAAATATAATAAAAACCTGAAAACTTACAAAAATTTTAAGCTTCTTTGTTAATTTTTTTCTTCCTTGTTTTTTTTCCACAAAACAGATTCTTTTATTTCTAACGTGTGTGCATATAAAGGAAGATACTATAGTTATTAATCACATTCTTCTTACTGCACAGAGCACATTACTGCCACGTAGGACAGCGCAGAATTAAGTAGCTAAAAAAAAGTATTTTATTTATTATCTCATCAAAATCCCGATATATTCGGTTTTTAGCTTAGACATACCGAGGCGAAACTTTCCAGTTTCCCTACTAAAATGTAGCCGATGGTGAAATAGTAATCTTTGCTGGTTTTTTGCATTAGGAACAAAATCAGTTTCTGCGACGACACAGGCATTAAATACCACGATATATCGTAACTAAAAATATGACACGTTATAAAAATAATTTAACCAAAAAATTATTTGCCAATAATGATTTACGGTTCTCTAAAATGTTGTTTGCTTTCTTCAATTTTTACACTACACATAGAGTGTCATCAATACTTACACTAATTTGAAAATTTCTCTGTTGCAATCAGTGATTTTTTGCGCAACATAAGTAGCTACATACATGTATATCAGATGAGCCGAAGTGACAAGAGAAGACTTTGCCATGTCTTCTATCTGTTTCGATACCGTTATCGCATGAACGAACTGAGCGTGTTGGAAAAAAGGAAATTAATAAATTGTATATTTTTCAACTTACGAGAGACAGTGTGCATTTGAAATATATTTTCTCTTCTCCCAAAAAAATAAAAATAAAAAACTATATAAATAATATATAAAAATAATATATAAAAATAAATAGAACTGAATATATATAAATTCGGCGAATTCGAACCAATTGCACAAGATGTAATGCAAATAATAATATATTAAATTTCAATGTATCGATACGATTTCGATTTTATTTCAAGTCAAATTTTGCATTGTCTGATGTTTGCTCAATAATTGTTGATTTAAGCATATATTAACTAAAGATGATTTAAAATAAAGTGGAAACGTGATTAACGTAGTGAAATTTAATATATTATTTGCATTACAAATAATATATTCTGCAATTTAAATTCATCAAATTTATATATGTTCAAATTGGATTTACCGTAACAAACCCGATTTCAAACGTTTTATCTCTCATATTATATATACTATCTTAATTATATAAAAATACTTACGCTGAACAAGTTAATACTCAACGAAAGTACGCCGAAGATAGCGATTATACAGTACGGCGCGTTAAACGACGAAATAATGATATCGGAGAACCTTAAAAATATAAAACCAAAAACCTTAATAGAAACAGCTTCTAATTTATTTGATGAGATTTTCGCGAAACAAAAATTAATACAACAGTCACTAACTCCAAAGCTCTACGATGCGCGTTTACGGCCTGTATGATGCTTTGGCAAATCGCGCTTTCCTTTTCCGAATCCGGCGCGTGCATGAAAGTGTTCTCGATGAAGTATTCAACTCGATGACTGTAAAATATTTTCAAAGCTTAGTTCTCACTCGCTCGAATCGGATTTTGTCGTCGGCGCAAATCACCTGGCGATCTTGAACATCCCGAACGAATGACAGGTGAATGTCAACAGTTGCGTCGCGGTCGCCAGTAACACTGACCCGAATAGCGCGAAGATCACGAGCTCGTGAAGTACCTGCGTGGAAAAGTACTCGTACTCGAGGGGAATGAAATATTCCACCTTGATGATAACGGCGCGTGACCGGGGTTTGTCAAGCGGCAAAACTACGTCGAGGATGAAGGGGAAAAATTCGATAATGACTGCAGCAATTAGAAGGAAACAGGCGTACACTATAATGCAAAAAGTTGCAACTTTATGTGTTAACAATTAAGAATACACTTGCAGAATTGATTAAATTTCTCTCACTTGTGCGCGCGAGCGTATAATACTTTCTTCATTATATAATTAACTAGAATTATATAAAAAAATGTATCGACAAATCAACGTTTCCTTACAATATACGAAAATAGTAAAAGTTCGACCGTTATGAGCGTATTTCTCCATTATTTCGATTTCTATTTTACTCTGCATTATTTTCCAGTCTTGTCCAATGTAGTAATGCAGCATTTCTATCTGTTATTCAAACCATATCTCGTTTTATTCAATGTGTATAAAAAAAAAATATATATATATACACACACACACACACATACACACGAGTAGAAACGTAAAAACAATTATATGTATAAAGATACATGCTTTTCGAAAGCATTGCTTGCGCAAGTATAGATGGATAGAACTCACGGTTTTCGATTTAAAGATAAAAACGAAATACTTCAGTGTAATAATCATAGTGGGAAAAGCGAGCGACATAGTTTTAACGAAGAGAATTAAATCGAACTTTGTTGTAAAGAAAACCGACAGCTGAAAACAACAAATACAGCGATTGCACAATTGACTGTAAAAATCATTTCGTAGTGTGAATTAATTTACACGTTACAATCTTTTTTCTTATTTGTACATTTATAATATTTTATAAATTTTGTTGAAGTCATTATTGAAGACAAACCAAACAATTGTTTTGAAGAAGATCTTACTTTGAACGCTCTTTGTTACCTGCATGCCGATAAATGACACAATGACGATAATAACCAGCACCCGCTGCAATAGCACGAGCCACGATTTATCGTGAGGCCAGATGCCAAGCGCCTTCAAGAAAGTCTTATTGATTGTATAGTAATGGTCTTCGAACTGATACATGCTGCACCGCGTGTAAGTTGCGACAAGACACGAAACATCGAGAGACACGCTGTATCTTCTACCGAAAGTATTCTCGCAATTGTGCGTGTTTGTCTCGGCTTTTAAATTATTTGAAAACAATTACTAGGAAACGCTAGAAGATATTTTTACCAAATTACCAACCCCTCAGTAATGCGCGTTGTTGATACATATTATGAAATTATTCTACAGAAACGTCACGATCGATGTTTCTTCCCGAGCGATCAAAAAAAATTATCTAAATTGCTCGATAAAGTGTTTTTACGTCTCATTGCGCGATAATATTGCTTTCTATAACTTTTCGCACAGGTTCTTCGTTTTTTTTTTGTACACATGCGCAGTCCCAACCGCAATTCATCATTTACCGAGTGACGGAACAGTCTCTTCTCGGCTGTCGAGAGCTACGGAAAGGAATCACGAGAAGACGAATCTACTTCTTAGTGAGATGTAAGAGAATAGTTTTAAGACTAGACTAGAGTATTTGAAGATCACATTACAACACTTGACAAACTGACATATCAAGTATGTTCAACGAGCTATTTGGAACGAGGTTTTATTTTACACGACTTACTTAGTTGTCTAGACTATTTTATAAACGTGATAACTAATAGACACATTTGTAAAAAAACATAAAAAGATATACTTCTTATATACATATTATTCAACAATACTACAAACTGTTTTGAGCGTTCTAAACATTCACGATGATAGACTTAAAGTGTGCAGCTATACATCACGGCGACGTAAGACAGCGAGGCATTTACGAGCTAAAAAGAGAGAAACGTGATTTCACATTGACCTTATTTACGTTTTTCTTTTTACGTCTTACCGCAGCAAAATTTTCTATCTTTGCTACAAGTAGATAACCGATTGTAACGCAAAACTCTTTGCCAGCTTTTTGCATTAGAAACAAAATAAGTTTCTGCGACGATACGGGCATCAAGTACCACAACGTGTCGTATCTTAAAAGTGAATAAATATTATATAAATTATAAATTACTGCTATGCAAATATACCGCAATGGTCGATATCGTGAAAGCATTGGTTTGAATAGAAAAGAAAAAGTGCTTTTAAGAATAAACAACTTCTAACTTTTATGATAATAATCAGCATCAAAACAAAATAAATACTTACGTTAAATTAAAAACATTGTCATTGAAATCAGTAATCCTTTGTCCGACAAACATTGCCGCAAACATATAAACTAGATGTCCTATTGCAGAAAGAACATATAATATTGCGTTTTGAGGGATTTTGGATACTGTTACCGCTTCAACAATCTGACAGTAGAAAGTACAATTTATTAACGAACATAACTTCAAATTGCTACACAGTATGTATTTTGTTTTAAAATTTTTTTACTTACGCCAAACAAATTAATACTCAACGATATTACTCCAAGGATAGCTATACCGCAGTACGGACCATTAAATGACGATACTATAATGTTGGAAAACCTTTAAAATTGTCAAGAAAATGATGAATAAAAGAGAACCCACATAGCAATTAAATATCTCATATGACAGAGTAGACGATAGATGTTGAAAAAAATTACAGAAAGTAAATACCTGAACCAATCGACGATAAAAATATATATACGTATTTGATTAAAAATAAAACATTGTATTTCCCAAAATGTAAAACAAAACAAATAATTATACAAATTATAAGAAAACGTAATATTACGGTATACTAACTCGTGAGCGCGACGGTGTACAGTTACCGCATACATTAATTTCTCGCAAATTGCGCGTTTGTTTTCAAAAGTTGGAATAAACTGCGACACACTGTCATCTGTGAAGTACCGTATACGATGTCTGCAAATCATTTGCACTTTTCTTCATGATTATATTTGCTACGGTTGCATTGACACTCACCCGGTGATTTTGAACATGCCGAAGGAGTGAAAAAAGAGTACTAATAATTGCGTCGATGTGGAAAATATCACCATAGCGCATACCACCATGAACGCGATCTCGTACAACAACATGGTATAATAGTATTTGTCTTTCGAAACGAAATATTCCACTCTCAGAAGAAGGTCGCGTTGACGAGGTTCATCCAGTGGCAAAATAACGTCAAGAATAATCGGAAGAAATTGCAAAAAAACAAAAGTGGCAACGACAAAACAAGTGAACGCTATACGAAACATAAAAAAAAAAAAAACCAAACATCAGATTTCATAAGTTTGATGCGCAAGAAATAATTATATATTATTATTATTTGTCATTCTTTTTTGTCCTACGAAGAGATTATCGAGTGTAAGATTTTAATTCTTTACGTGCGCAATAAGTCAAAATCTTTCCTTACCTAACGTAAGAAAAACGAAAAAATGAGCACTATGCGCATTCTTTTGTATAATATCGTATTCTATGTTGTCACGCATCAACATCCAGTCCTCTTCTATTCGACTGTGCATATTCAAAATCTGTCAAACATGTTTCTTATTTAAGTTCTTCATCTCATGCTTCGTGTTAACTAAAACATATAATCTTAGCTTGTGCAACGAAAATGACGGTAAACTCACAACGTCGGATTTAAAAATGAAAACGATGTACTTCACGACCATTATAGTAAACGGACAAGCAAATGCTGTAACTCTAATGAACAGCGTCATAGTATATTTCTCTGTAACAAATACTGTGAACTGCAAACGTCAAAAAACAAAATCGATGAATCGAACGTACATTACAATAATCGTTCTACAATGTGCTTCATAAAATTCTCGACAAATTGTAAATCTGTGTCGTCTCTAGTGTGATAAAGATAATTTCTCTAATCCACGCTGTTACCTGCATGCAAAGATGTGGCACAAGTACTAGTATAACCACCACACGCTGCAAAAGTACCAGTCGCGACTTATCATGATGCCAAATACCTAACGCTTTCAGTAGAGATATATTGATGGAATTGTAGTAATGTTTTATGTTAGAATTCATATTGCACAACCGACGAACTGCGACTGACCGATATAACACGTGCTACGTAACTTAACATTCTTAATATTCGTAATTTAATATTCGGAATATATTCTCAAAATTACATCTTTCTCCTTTAAATTATCTGAGAATACTGTCAAGTGCGCGAAATAAGTATGCGCAATTACTGACACACAATTTTTATGCACTATTCGCGCGATGTATAGTGAAAGACGTCTGAGGAAAAGATCGTAATTGCGAGCTTGTTCTATTCTAATGGACGAGAATTACCTAAATTGCTCGGTAAAGTGTTGTTACATTGCGACGATATTGCTCTTTATATGTTTTTTCACAAGTTCTACGTTTTTGGTTTGCACCTGCGCAATTCGTCATTTATCGAGTGACGGGCACAGTCTCTTCTCGGCTGTCGAGCGCTACGGAAGGGGATCACGAAAAGACCTATCTGCTTCGTAGTGAGATTCAAGAGAACAGTTCGAACCAACTAGTTTATATTTGACGTTCACATTACAACACTTGACAAAACTATGTTAAATACGTTGAACAAGCTATTCGAAACAATGTTTTATTGTATATGACTCACGGAGTTGTCTCATTTATTTTGTATTAAAAAGAGTGGACACATGTGAGTATTTATGTAAATATACGTACAAAAAGGTGTAATACTTCTTACATATTATTTGACAATTATAGACGCGTTGTGTTACAAACGTGATCTTAAAAAGTGTTAATGATATTCTTTAATGAGCGCAGCTGTACATCACGGCGACATAAGACAACGAAGCATTCACAAACTAAAAAAAAGACGCACGTGTGACGTCACACATTTTTTTCGTACAGAATATATTTTTATAGATATTTTATATACATCTTACCGCAGCGAAACTTTCTATCTTTGCTATAAGTAGATAGCCGATCGTGATGCAAAACTCTTTGCCAGCTTTTTGCATTAGAAACAAAACAAGTTTCTGCGATGATACGGGCATCAAGTACCACGACATGTTGTATCTTAAAATTAAATTAATAATATAAAAACTATTCCGTGTTAGACGATCTCGTGAAAAAAGTGGTTAAAGTAGAAAAGAAAGAATGCTCCTGAGCACTACATTATTTCTCTTTACACTTGACGATCTTTATGACAACAACGAGATGTCAAAAATAAATTAAATACTTACGTTCCTTTGAACACCTCGTTATTGCAATCAGTGATCTTCTGTCCGACTAACATTGCCGCAAACAAGTAAACTAATTGTCCTGTTACGGAGAGAGAATATAATAGCACGTTCTGCGGAATTTTTGATATCGTTACCGCTTCAACGATCTGACAATTTAATAACAGACATAAAGTTTTATATTGATATACATGTATATCTTTTGTTTGTAAAAAAAGTTCTTTACTTACGCCAAACAAATTGATGCTTAACGATAGCATTCCAAGAATAGCTATAATGCAGTACTGAGCATTAATTGACGATATTACAATGTTGGAAAACCTTTTAGGATCGTCATAAAAATGGTAAATAAAAAGAAATCTTGTAGTGCGTAATATGAGATATTTTTGCAAGAATTACAGAAAAATTGAGATAAAAAACTCGGTTATAGAAATATAAGCAAATACTGTGATGGAAAACATAATGTCGTACTTCTTAAAAAAAGATAACATTTACATGAGATACGAGGAGCTGCAATAATACATTGAATACTAACTCTAAAGCTCGACGGTGTGCTTTTACCGCATATATTATCTTCTCGGAAATCACGCGTTCGTGTTCAAGATTTGATGCATGCTGCAACATGCTGTCCCCAATGAAGTCCCGTATACGATGTCTGTAAATCATTCCAACTTTTATTAGCGATCGTATTCGTTTAAACGACTCAATTGTCAATCACCTGGCAATTTTAAACATGCCGAAAGAGTGAGAAAAAAGTACTACTAGTTGCATCGATATGGCAAACGTCGTAGCCGCACACACCAAGAGAAACATGATCTCCTGCATCAATATCGTATAAAAGTATTTGTTCTGAGAAAGTATATGTTGCATCGCAAGAAGATTGTATTGACGAGGTTCGTCCAATGGTCGAATAACGTCGAGAATAATCGGAAGAAATTGCAAAACAAGGAGAGTGGCAACGACAAAACAAGTGAACGCTGTACGAGACACAGGAAACATACACAAATATTTCATAAAAAGTTTGATGCGCAAGAAATGATTATATAGTTATATTATTTGCAAGTGTTTCACAGAATGTGAGGTTTAGATTCTTTACATGCACAACGTTAGTGGTACTCCTTACAAAATGTAAGATTAAGATAAAAATGAACGCTGTGAGCGTTCTCTTGTATAATATCGTATTCTATGTTGTCACGCATCAACGTCCAATCCTCTTCTATTCGATTGTGTATATTCAAAATCTGTCATTGAAACACATTTTCTCATTTAATGCTTGCTGTAACTCAGACGTGTAACTGTTACTTGTGCGAGATAAATGACGGCAACTCACAACATCGGATTTCAAAACAAAAATAATGTACTTCATGACCATTAAGGTAGTCGGACAAGCAAGTGCTGTGGTTCTAATAAACTGCGTCATGGTAATTTTCTCTATAAACAAAACTGAGAACTGCAAACGTCAAAAAGAAAATTTAATAACAATCAACAAATTCGATAACTCGAACAATGTTGCAATAATCGTTTGATGATGTGCTTTTTAAGATTCTCGATGTCAATTTCTAAAGTTGTGTCGGTTTTATTATAATACGAATAAATCGCGCTGCGTGTTACCTGCATGCAAACAAATGGCACAAGTATCAGTATAACCACCGCACGCTGCAAAAGTACGAATCGCGATTTATCATGATGCCATATGCCCAATGCCTTCAATAAGAATTTTGTGGTTGTATTATAGTAATGTTCTTCGATAAGTTTCATGTTGCACAACAGACGAACTGCGACTGATTGTTAGAAAACAACATCGAGAAATAACTTAACCGGAATATTCGCAATTTTTTTCTCTTCGAAATTGTCTGAGAATGACAACTAGTGGCCGAAACAGCTGTGTCGAATTACTATGATGCATTTTTAATGCAATACTCGCGCGATACATATTGATAAAAAAAAGGAAGACCGCGTATTCTTTTAATGTACGGAAATTATCTAAATTGCTGTGCAAAGTGGTATTGCGCGGTTTTCAGCGCGATAATATTATAATATCGCTCTGTGTTTTATCGCACAATTTTTTCTCCCGCATCTGCGCAGTGTGCAACTGCGAATCGAGAGGTTTCGAATGACAGAACAGTTTCTTCTTAGCCGTCGAGCGATGCACTGACAGGTTGCGATAACAAAATGACGAGTATGTTGCTTCCAGATGAACGAAGATTTCTACGCTACTTAGCACGTATAATCCGACGCTATTATTCAATTTTATTGTGTATTTGACATGCATTGCATTTTTCATGTACATATTTTAAAGGTAATTGTATATAGACATATATTATTAGTGTTCACAAGATTATTCATAAGAAAATGAATCCTGAATACAGAAGTACTAAAATTATTGATTAAAACAGCTATACATCACAGTAACGTAGGACAGCGAAGCTGTCATCATCTAAAAAAAAAAAACGTTTGAGACACGTTAAAGCAAAATTAACCATCGTCAAATTGTCGATTTATGGATGAGAGAATGTTTTACCTTGCCAAAGTTTTCCACCTTTCCCTCAACTATAAAGCCGGTTTTGATGTAAAATTCTTTGGTGCCGTTTTGCAGCAGAAACAAAATGAGTTTTTGCGACGATACAGGCATCGAATACCACGACGTGCTGTATCTTACAATTGCGTCAAAGACAAAGAGAAGTATTTTGCACATAAAATTCGGATTAAAGACTCAGTTTAACACGTAACAAAACATACTTACATCGCTGTAAAAAGTTCGGTGTTTTGATCACTGAACTTTTGTGCTAAATGTAATATCGTGAACGCAATAAGTAAATATCCTATTACAATACCCGCACATAACAATACGAAGATTACATCTTTTGACACCGTTACCGCAGTAATGATCTGCATACATGGAAATTTATAATTGCACACACATATCTACTCAAATATACTAATGTAAGTATGTGTTACTACTTTAGGAATGTTGTAGTATTATCGAGATAATACTGACATCTCTAAAGTGACACATGATACTTATTTATAAATATACATCCATGTGTCTCGTTTGTACGACAAAAGGTTTTTACTTACACCATACAAATTGATGCTAATTGCGATTAATATCATTGCATATGAAATGATAAATATTTCATTAAAAGTTGACATTAGAGTGTTGATAAACCTTTAAAATCAAGATAAATAGTGACTGTGAATTTCTATTGCAGCAATTAAAACATCATGTGTAATCGGGATTTGGATCAATATTTCACAATTGATAAATATTTAATTCGGAGCTTAGAATAATTTTAATACTTCTAAGTATAACATCCCGTTCTGTCTCTTATCAAAAAGGAAAGCCAATCGGTGGCAAAAGTGTAGATAGAAAAATACGATATATAAGACAAATATAGGATAGATTTGTTCTTTAATTGTAAAAGATGTAAGAAATGATGACATACTAACTTCAGGGCTGTATGATGTACAATCACGGTATGCATTATCACTTTGCAAATCGAGCGTTTTTGATTAAGCTTCGGTACGTGCAAAATACTATTTCTAACAAAATATTGCATTCGATATCTACAAAAAATTATTGTGTTAATATTTTTAATTCGTAATGAGATAATTATAAATAAAATTCACTTGTGTCAATCACCTGGCAACTTTTAACACACCAATACAATGAGAAATGAACAGCATACAATGCATTCCTAAGGAGTAAGCCACTGTACCGCCCACAGTAATGGCCACGAGTTCATGCAGCACTTTCGTGTAAAAGTACTTATCTTGAGAAACAAACAAATATTCCACCGGAATAAGAAGGTAGTGCCGCGATTCATTGAGTGGCAAACTAATGTCAAGAATAATCGGAAGCAATTGCACAAAAATGACAAAAACAAATCCCGCAGTAAAATACACTGTAAGACATAAAAAAAAATCTAATTGTGGGTGTGAACTTCCACATATGTAATACATGTAAATAATTATATTATTTCTTAATCTATGAGTGTTTTTTACGGATCTGATCTAATATATTCAAAATTGTGTTAAGTTACTCTCCACATTACAAAGTAAAAAACTTCTTCTCTTTCTTTCTCGATTGCGGCATTAAAATTTCAAGATACAACATAAGTACTTCTTACAAGAATGAAAAAAAAAGTATATTCGGTTGGCAAACGCGTTGTCCTGTAAAATATCATATTCAGCTTTGTTACGGAATGTTTTTCGATTCTCGTTGAACTGAATGTCCAAATTTAGTATCTATAATTCAAACATTTATCAAATTAATATGTAACCTATTACTGGTTTGCTTAAAAAAATTCGAAATAATCTGTACAGTTGTACGCGTTGTGTGTGTGAGTAGATCAAATAAAATAAATAAAAATAACTCACAATGACAATAAGAAATATATAACTCACAAGTGATATTTTGAACATATAAAAAATGTATCCCACGAATGGTAGCAAAAAAGAAGAACTACATGATATAACTCTAACGATAAGAGTTATAGAAAGTTGTGCTGTAAGAAATATTAAAATCTAAAAACAAAAAACAATATACGAAATGAAATTAAAAAATAGCACAATATTCCCTTTTGCAGCATTTTAGAGAAAAGTAGCGAAGTCAAAACTTTATTCTTACTGAGTTTCAAAATAATATTATTAACAAAAATAAATAAATACTCCGTTTTGTCTGGAAAGTAAACGCGTAATTACCTGTATACAAATATATGTCCCGAGTAGAATTAAAACCATTATCCGTTGCACTAGTACAAGTCGCGATTTATCATATGGCCACATACCTACTGCCTTCAAGGAGGCTTTGATGATCTCGTAGAAATAATCTTCGTTTATATTCATGTTTCACTACAGACAAACTGCAACTGAACGCCACAAAAATATTCGAGAGCCACCTCGGAAAAAGCCAGCGTGACAAGAATATGTTCGCAATTACAATTCTTTCAATTCTTTAAATTGTCTGAGAAAATTGACAGAGTGCAACAGAAAAAGTTTGCTGAATAACCGATAAATTGTTTCGATATATCCGCGCGATACATCAAAATTATTCTAACGCAAAAAGTGGAGATCAATGTTTGTTCAAGTAATAGATGAAAATTACCCAAATTGCTCTAAAGTGCCATTGCGACTCATTGCGCGATAATATTACTCGATTGCTGTATGCTCTTCGCGCAATTCGTATATGTTTTTTGCACCTGCGCAGTTGCAATCACACTCCAGACGCTCGTTTCGTACAACAGTTTCTTCTCGGCCGTCGAGCGCCACACCAATAGGATACAATAACGACTACTGCTGTTTCAAACCGAATAAGATAATGAGCAGTGTGCAAAAGATTGTCATAGCATTTTGTCCACTATAAATCCAGATTATTTATTTGTATATATATTTTACATTTGATCACATAGATACATTTAAAAAAGTACGTGTCACATAAATTTTCTTCCCGTGACAATTATTGATCTCTGCGAGCGTTATCTCTGTCCGAAACGGGATTTGTGTGTGTGTGTGTGGACAACAAACAGAGTTTCACGAGAGAAACGCTGTTCGCCACAGGTGAGAAAACGACGCTACTTACCTACAAACCTGTGGCATGTTACACAAATGCAATTTTTTTTTACCAGTCTATATACTATTTTAATCGTCGGTTGTTTACCTATAAGAAAGTTAAAAAAATAAAAGTTTACTAAGCAACCAATTTACGAAAATTCTATCCAAAGCCAGAAAAGGACACTGTTCATTACGGATGTAATGTTTTCTTATCTGTGCTGTTCTTGTAAGCGAGAAATAAGGAACATACGTGAATATTTATTGGATTAAATACATACAAAGTAGTAAGCACACATAGTGTTCAATAATATTCGTACAAATTGATTTCTGAGTACAAGTATGGTGAGGATTATGAGTAAGCGCAATTATACATCATACAAACGTAAGACAGAGAAGCATTCATGAGCTGAAAAAATATATTAGAGTTTACACACACACACACATTGGAGCCGATCATCGTTGATTTTCACGAGACATTTCTTACCACAGCGATATTTTCCAATTTTCCTTCGAATATAAAACCAAATTTGAGATAATAATCTCTGCCGCCTTTTTGCAGTAAAAACAAAATGAGCTTTTGCATCGAAACAGGCAGCAAATACCACGACGAGTTGTATCTTGTAATTGCGAAAAAAACAGTGAAAATTTTCCGTGAAAAAAAAAAACTCTTGTGAAAGAAGTAGCTTAGAACGATCGGAAATTTCGTATAAAGAATGACTTAAACACCTCGCCTAATTATACGTGACTAATTATTGTGTCAAATTGTTTTGAGACAACAAGAAAATTAATGTGCGTACTTACGTCATGGTAAAAAGTTCGGTGTTATAATCGTGAATCTTCTGCAACAAGTGCATCATTAGTAACAGATACGACAAGAGTCCTAGCGAAATGGAACTACAAACCAAAACGTTCCCCACATTTTTCGACACCATTATCCCTTCAACGATCTATGCATACGTCAAAAGTTTTACAATGTAATAACACAAAAAATACTCAAATAACACAGTGAATTTCTCGTATTACAACAGTAGCTTCACTTACGCCATATAAATTGATACTCATTGACATTACTGAAAACACAAGAACGCAGCAAAACATTTCGTTAAAGGTCGATTCTATAATGTTGGAAAACCTTCAAAATTATAAAATATCTCGTGTAACTAGCGGATAATAGTTGATGCATATTTGTAATTAAGCGATGCTTAAACAATTTTTAAGATATAAATTCAAACTGTTACGCGTATCAGAAACACAAGTGACAAAATATATAAAAAAAGATATACTATACTTTTACACATTTTTTATAGCAATGTATTGTACTAACTCCATGGCCCTACGATGTGCATTTACAGCATGCATCATTCCCTTGCAGATTGCTCGGTTTTGATTAGACTGCGATACGTGAGACACACTATTCCTAACAGAGCATTGTATTCGATATCTGCAAACATTTTCATTCTTAATTCGTAATGATGTCATCAGTTCGAGTATTTCGGTCATTCACCTGGCGATCTTTAACATGCCATGAACGTGAAAAATAAACTGTAGTACTTGTGCGGTGTTGGCGTAAGACATTGTTACAATCACAACAAGAAACACGATTTCATGCAGTACTGTGGTGTAAGAGTACTTATTTTGAGTGACAAAATATTCCACCAAAATGAAGAGATCCTTTTGTCGAGCTTCATCCAGAGGCAAAATTAGATCAAGAATAGCCGGAAACAATTGTATACTGGATGTAAAGACAATGATAGAACTGTTATATCCTACAAGACACACATGCCAGATTGCAGAAAATTTCGTGGAGAGAAATAGTTATTACGCTATTTTCAAGTAGTTTAAAAAAATATGTACAATAACAAACAAGTATGATTTAAAATAATTAATTCCGTCTCTCGCTAACGATTTCAAAAATATACTATGTATTTCTAACCGAGCAAAAATATAAGATATAGTTGATTTTCGTACGCGTTGGTTTGCAAAATATCATTTTCCATTTTATTACGTAACATTCTCCAGTCTGCTTTGAGTTGATCGTGCAAATTGGATATCTGTCATTCGAACGTTCATTTGTTAACGATCGCTAAGAAAAATTGCAATATAATCTGTACAATCGTATATTAAGCAATTGATTAAGTAACTCACAGTCTGCAATTTGAACATAAAACAGACGTATATCACGGTTATTAGCGAGCATGGACAAGCAAATGACGCAACTCGAATAAAGAGAGTTATGGAATACTGTGTTGTAAAAAACACTGAATACTGAAATCAAAAAAACGTTTTTGGGTTTTGGGTTTTCTGCATGTCAGTAAGGTCGAAGACAACAAGTCAAGCAAATTTTTACAATAATGTGAATAATATAAAATTGAGAATAGACTGTGTCGTTTTTAGACGGCGAATAAACACACGAAAAAACATACCTGCAGACAAAGATGTGACACAGTCAACAGAATAATTAACACCCGCTGTAACGATACTAATCGCGATTTATCGTGAGGATAGACACCTAATGCTTTCACTAAAGCGTCAGTAATTACATAAATCAAGTCGTTCTTTAGATTCATGTCGCACTGCAGAGAAGAGTTACGACTGAACAGTACGAAAAAAACGAGGGACACTCTGCGACGCGATCACATTTCACAATTATTATTTGTCTTGCCGTGTAAACTTTTTATGAAAAGAGCACCCATTAGCGATACTACTAATATACAAAGATATCGGCACTCAATAATTTCCAGCAATAGAAGAAAAGTGTTTAAATTGATGCGAAGTATTTTATATCTTATTATGTAATTACAGTAATGCGTGTCTTTCGCTCAGTTTCTTTATTTTTCTCGCATTTGCGCAGTTGCATTCGCACTCTGCGATATATCGAATTACGGAATAGTCGCTTCTCAACCATCGAAAGCTACACACTGTATAAATGGATCGGAATCACTCAACGATAATCTGCTGTTTTAAAACTTAATAAGGTTTAATAGTAATAGTGTATACTGTTACATTGTATATTATACAAGCATCTTCACCGAATAAATATCGACACGATTATTTGCGTTACATATATTTGACACATTTATATATTTGACACATACGTGTGTGCAATATTACGGTAATCATGCAATTATTTATCAGTAGTCTTTGCGTGTAATTATTCTATTTCTATTTTCTCTTCTTTATTTATTCGTTGCTTTTTTTTATGTATATGGATAGTTATGTATAAATACATAAAACTTGTGTAACAATAGCATTGTTATAACACATGACTAACTATATGTATCTAAAGTACGGTCGATTCTCGCGCTACGTAAAAGAATATTTTATTCTGTCAGAAATATTTGTTTTTGTTTTTTCTCTTAACCATAAAATAAAGAGAAACATATAAAATTATCTAGATAAATATACATACATACCAGTATTAAACAGAATGCAACGAATGTCATTGAAAAATATTGAACTAAAAGTATAAAAACGTATTGGAGTCATTTGTTACAGCAGTTATACATCATGGTAACGTAAGACAGCGAAACATTCAGGAGCTAAAAAATATTCTCACACATTTGAATTGAGACCAATTAGAGA
>QVOA01018173.1:0-68030 GCA_014825685.1 Pseudomyrmex cubaensis | reverse complement strand
GTTTTTGTACTTTACTTTTGTTTTAAACCCGTTTTATGGGATCTACAGTCTTGAGTCCAGTACTTGGCTAATTGCGGTGATTGTCTGTGTTTTTATTTACAGAAAAAAGATTTATGTAATAGATAGTGTGTATATTTGGATAGTTTTTATGTACTTAGCGTATGATTTTTTCTTTTCTAATTGGATCATTACGTAAGAAAAATTGTCATTTATATAAATCTTTGAAAAAACTTTTGTTAGTAAAATTTAATTATATTTTTCATTTTTGATTATATTTGTTATTGTTTGTAAAGTAGAAAATTATAAATTGTTTACAATACAATATTGAGAAAAAATAAATGTCTTTTCTTTCTTTTTTACTCTTTTTGTTGGTTCAAATCGTCTCCTCATGTCTGAACCGTTTGATCTTGCACAATTCGGTTCTTCTAAAATAAGCCTACCGATGAATAACTCTTCCTTGTTGCACGATCATCGTTTCACGTACGGACCCGGTATCAGGTGCATACGCAGTGCGTCATCTCGATAGGATCTCGAGTCTCGTGTATGCTTCTCGATTCGATACGACGGTTGAACATTCCGCCCACTTGCTCTCGTACTCGTCGAGGGGCATTCGTTGAATTTTGTTCCGCTGTTTTCCTGCCATTCGCTCTCCGAGATCCGTTCTAACGATTACAGAGTGCACGAAAACAGATTTCGACTTCCGAACAGTTGACTGCTGTTTGTAATAAGAATTGTGAAAAATAAAACATTTATGTTACTACAGTCTCTCTATTCTCTTGTATCTATTTACGAATAGTTTTATTTATCTTGTGTCTTTTTTCTTCTTGATTCATAATCAATTTATTAGGTTTCCGCTTAAGCGTGTTCTTATTTGATTGCAATTTGTATGTGGTGCATCGACGATATTAGCATGACTCTAATATTATCGTATCTTTGTCGTGTCATAAAGAAAAGACATCTTCATCGACTGTGGAATATTATCGCGGGTGTAAACGATTATGTCCCACGAAGTCGGTTGAGGATCCTTTCTCGGAGATGAGAGATACAAGGTCGATCGAGTAAACGTTTAATGCCCATTCGCGCGTAGTCGTCATGAAATAAGCGGTCATTCGAAAACCGTCCGTGGCAGGCCGCCGCGCGCGAGAGAGACGGTTTTCGTCTTATCTTATATTCCATTACGCGGACAAGCCCGGAGACGACGGGTGGAAAGCCGCTTTAATGGCGGTTATCAGATTCAAAACCAATATCCTACGCAAGGATAAGCCGGGCCCTCGACTGAATGATGTGGGCAGATAATCACGCGAAGCGGAGGCATCTCGCCACCACACGTCTCTCAATCGCTACGTACGTCTCTCTCACATGCTGGAATATTTTTTCTATATACATATATGCGCACAATATATATACTATATATGTAACGCGTGTGAGAGAGGAAAGAAAGAGAACCAAAGCTCCATCGACTGCTCCCGCGATCTTCCCAGCTGCCGAGCCGATCAAAACTTTCGATATCGATTGGATATAATGACGCGCTCGTAACTATTGGATGCTGCGGCGAACCGCAAGGTATATCGCTGCCACAGACCTAAAAGGTAAGTGCGCGTATCGCGCGAAAGTTGCAACCGTGATGAGTGAGAGAAGAGCAATCGACAGCTCTGGGTAGAACCGTTTCATCGTCAAACCTCCGATATGGCGATAACCGGTCGATCGTCATTTACGTCGAGCTTTCGCGCGATAATACACAAGTACAATATATTTGTTTTTATATATTTAATATTATATATATATATAAATTAAATCTCTTATACAAAAGAAACCAAACAAATAGAGGATTGTAGATAATAATTTATTATCAAATTTATTTAAAAACGAATCTCCGTACAAAAACGATGAAAAGAAAATTATATTCAACATGTAAAAGCGAAAAGAGCGTATGGATCAAGGAAAGGATAGCATTTTTGCAATGTTTATATCTGTCTTTCACAATCCAACAATAAGTGTCTGACAATGACAAGTGACGCTGAGCGTTGACGCGTAGCAACACTTTCCTCGAGAAATCGTTTTCGCGCATATAACCGCGCGTATCATCTCGTCTTGAAATCCGAGTTTCTCGGTAAAAGTTGGCCCCGTTGCGCACGAGGTTCCCTCGTACATCATCGAGGATTACGAGGTGACAGCGAGTCGACTCGCACCGGGCAATTCACCGATGTGAACGAGGGAATCTCTTTGCCCACCGCACGAGTCTGTGTCACCGAGAAAAATGTTTGCTTATTCTTCCCCGACTGTGATAAACGTGCGTCGCCGGATATACTCGACACTGCGCGGACGTCTCCGTTTCCTGGTGAACAAACGATCGTTCCTCATCTAGCGCCGTGAGACGCCGCCGCGCGCAGTCTTCTGACGATCAGCCGCCCGACAAATTAATGTCAAAGGCCAGTAATTGGTGAGACGGGTCGAAAGAAATACGTAATATAAGTACGTGTCGCCGACGGCGGAAGCTAGTTCTGGGATCTTCGATAATGACTCGACGCGAGATTCTAATCTACGCTCAAAGCTGCGCACACGTATCATTCTATCCGTTTTGTCGTAAAAAGGAAATGTAACGTAAATGCGCTTCCATTTCTCCGTCCACCTTCCTAGATTTTTTAAGGAACGTTAGCCGCTGGCGTCTTAATCAGACGGTTTATCTGTAGAATCTCTTTCTCGTCTTTCTGCCCACGACTTATGTGACTTTCACGTATTAATTAGCGGCTTATCCGCGCGCCCGTCTGACGTGGTTAGCGGTGACGTTTATAGCGTGGGCAGCCAGTTCATTTGTGCCGTCGTCTCGCATTATTGCCTGGGCAATCCTGTATGAGCGAGTAATTTTTTTTCGGTTGTCCTGCTCTCTGCTGCATGAGATATAAAATATACTTGTATAATTTCTAGTAATTTTTATCATTAACTGTATCTTCTGATTTTTTATCCCGAAATCAAATTTCATATTTAATTAATGTTTTTAGTATATTAAAATATAACAAATTTTAAACTCGTGTAAAAGTGTTCAATAATTATCGTGCCGCATTGACGAAGATTAGTTTTTACGGAAATTTATGAGAATGATAAAAGCTGCGTGAACCGCGAGATTGTAAGTGAATATAAACGAGCAAAAATATAGCACGTTAATGAGATATCCCAAGACGCCGTGATAAGTAAGGTCCTAGGATAAGATTGAATGGGATCTGCCAATTATAAATTTCCGATGAACTCTTCGACAAGCAGTATTTATTTCGCAGCATCATCATCGATAAACGAGCCGCGACATTAACCGTTGTTATTATTATTCGTGGCAATTCATTTTCTTTTGAGGCGTAATTAATTATCGCGGCTCGGATCGTCAACGCGCGACGACGGGCTTGTAAATATGGTTTCTCGCGTACGTAAGATCCATCGATTTGCGGATCGATCGATCAAACGGAATGTGCGCGACGCGCGCGGTCCGAGCGCATTTGTTCACGTACGTTTCTCTCATTGCAACGCAAGGATTTCAGCTGCTGCGTCTTGTCATCGAACGGAAGAGAGAGAGAGAGAGAGAGAGAGAGAGAGAGAGAGGGAGGGAGAAAGGAAAAAAGCCATTTGTATTATCAGCGCTGTTGTAATTACATCCCAGACGAGTTTCCGTAAATTGCGCGATATTTAGCATTTTTTTGCTTTATCGAGTGTCCGCCTCGAGACATGAAAGGAAATAGTCGCCGTAACGAACCGGTGCGCGTCCCGCGAGCTTTCGCGCGTACATATCAGATTACGTTTAATGAGAAAATCGAGCTAATGAGAGCAAGCGAGATGATCGGCCGAACGCGTTCGGAGTTCGGAATCGAAGCGTTTGCAAAATAACGTTAATGCGCCACCGCGCGCAGCTGGTATTATTGATCGGAGACGAAAGTACTCGCCGATCATCAATACGATCGCAACGCCGATCGTGCCGCCGGATATTTGAAGTAAATGAAGCCGATAAACACAAGCGGTTCAAAATTAAAAGCCAAAGCAGCTAGATTACATCATACGTTAGAGGTCATTTTGCAATGTGCGGTTTTGAAAAAAATAATTTCACGCAACTTTGGCTTATCGTCGCGCTCAATCGCGTCGTCGTTGATATACTATACTCGACAGCCTCATTTTTTATTAATTTTTCGTTTTTTTCGTAAAAAAACTATCTATCTTTAAACGGGATCGTTTCGAAAAATATGTAACAAAAACTCACATATATGTACACGAATGCACACGCTATTACAAAGACGAAACAGGATTTATTGACGAACTGATTGTTAAAAAATAACAGAAGATGAATGGCCGACTAGTGTTTCTTTGGAATATGAGGCGTTTTCGAAGGGTCTACCTCGAGGGCTTGGTTAAATCTGCGAGATCGAGGCGAAAGAGTTGCGAGTCCGAGCTGGACTGGCAGCATGCGTGACTCTCGCAACTAAAGAAAAACGACGCGCGCCAACATGTGCGAAGACTGACACAAATGAGGCCGCGAACATATGGTTGATTCATGTGCATATTATTATAGATCGTAGATCCGAGTCTTTACGAAGCGACGCGAGTTTACACCGCGGTTTACTCGCGGCGTCTCAATGACGAAGACGATCGTTAAATCTAGCGCGGAATTCCAAATCATCCTCATCACTTTCCGCTTTGTGTTATATCACTTCCTCTGTGCGCCACTACACACTTGCGTGTAATAAATCAATATTTCAGAGCGTGTTAAAAGTTATTTTTCTAAGTAGAATAATTAGATCTATGGAGAAGGGATGAAAAAAAAGAGAATATAATAACAATGTTACTCGCGTTATTGATCCGCAAAAAACTTTTAATTTCTGTCAACCACGGGCAAGAAAACTTCGGGAAAAATCGAAAACAAAGTCGAACTGTACGGTTCGCGTGCGTTTGATTACCCCCTCGAGCTTCGAGTCAGATGATTGTCTTCCCGAACCTTGAACATTCAAAAGCCACAAGAGCGAGGATCCCCGGTGCAGTAGATCGCCTTCGGGGCCATCGTCTTCTGGCCCTGAAACTGCGGAGAAGCTTCTCTCGGTTTTCTCTGCAAATGTCTTTGTTCAAGGTTAGGTCAGCGGTGCATCTCTGCAGAACCGATATTAAACGTACCTGCTATTTTGTACATTGTAATTATTATTTCTTTTTTTTTTACATTTATTCCTTTTTTTTTCAAGAAAAATCGTGAAATTTCTCGACTTATTTGCGATCGCCAAAATGAGATATAAGACGTTATTTCGCGCGAAACTATACAATTTATCGAGACGCAATAATTTATGCAACTTCCTCTGATAATTATCATCACCGCCACGCACCGATCCGATAATAACACATCATCGGCCGTCATTATTTTCCGGTATTATTATCGTCCTTGCCCTCTCCCGAACATTTCTTTCGTCCGAACCGACACTTGCGTTACATCCGATACCTAAATGCACGAACGGAAGCAATAACAGGGACTGTTATTCACGCCGCTGCACTTCTTTCTTAATTGATATCCAATTCGGATTCAGACTTCTTTTATGAGCCCGCGTAATATCGGTGTATCGAATCTATCATTTGGTTTCTTGCCGAGAGACGTCATTTCCCGAATGATCACTAAGTATCCGCGCGCGAACGTTACATGATATATTAATCGTAACATCGAGAAGAAGCTTTCTTATCCTCACGCATCAACTTTACAGACGATAACATCAAAATATATTAGAGATTTTCTATGCATTTAATATATTAAAAATATTCTTGTGTAGTTTCTTGTGTAGTTTTTGCGACTTTTTAAAGATATGATAAAAAATTGTATTTTAAAATAGTCTCTGAAAGATCTAAATAAAATCTCAAAAATCAATGAATTTTTAAGCGCTAAAAATAACAAAATTTTTATGAGGGAGAGGATGAGGGCGGCTCTCGTTCCAGCGGAACGGCTTTGCGCGGACAATTCTGCGCGCTTCTCTCTCTCTCGTCGGAAGGTTCCGCCGCGCGATGATGGATGCGCGTTAGCGCGGGAGTGCGCGAAGACAAAGATCCTACAGGCACCCTCCCGGCGTGCGCAACGTGCATTAGTTCGCGTCGCTCCCGCTGTGCGCAAATTAGAGCCGAGAGTGTAGCAGCGCACACTGCCGCGCGCTTCTCGCGGCGCGGAACGAAGAGATTCCGGCGGAGAATGGCCGCGCGCGGGTACAGACAAGAAAGGGAGAAGAAGGAAAGGAAGAGAACGAAAGAGAGGTCTAAAGCGGGTGGAGAAAACGTCGGTGAGGACGGGAGTGAAGAAGGTGGTGCGGAGGCGAACCCGCGATGAACGACCGCAATCAACGCAACACCGCCCCGCGAAAATTGCCTGGAATACACCCGGAATATATTATCCACACGGGTGTTCCCCGGCGCGGCGGCGTCCTCCTCGTTGGGTCATGGGGTCGCGTACTCCGGAACGGACACGGCCCCGAGGGAAGAGAAGCGTGCCCGTGAAGAGCTGCACGATCGTGGCCGTGCCACGCCGCGGTGCATCACGAGGTTGGGATTTGCGCAAGTTGCGGTTGCATTCACCGGGACCACCCCGAGTTATTTCTGCAATGTTTCTTCACGTCGCTCGTCCAATTACGTCCAATGCGTACATATTGTTTTACACTTTCGCGCTGCGAAATTGCGGAACTCTACAACTATTTTATTTTATAACTATAAATTATATAATCAGACAACTCGCTACAACAATCAAATATGTTATCTCTAACAAAGAATCGCTCGAAGCGAGTGATAAAACGAAAAGAAAGCGAACAGATGTCTCCGGTCGAGGAACGCAGGACTTATCGCTTGAAGCACAGCGAGCTTGAATAAGATTGCAATATATCGAAGGCATCGAGGCGAATTAGATTCGTTTCGTGTGCGAGAGCGGCGCCGAACAAACGCAACGCCGTGTCGACGCGGTATAAATTCCCGTTGCGATGGAGCTTCCTTCAGGACGCGCGCGTGCACAGTTGCTCTTTTTAAAATAATCCTCGATATTGGTTTTGACGGTGCCCGCGGGACAGGGGCGCGTAAATCATTACGCCATCGTGGCAGCAGACCTCGGCCGTACGTATTCGCCCGAGGTTAGATTACGGGGAGCGCGTATGGGAGTCGGTTCCACTACCGAGATATGTTGGCTCATTATCGTGACGTATGGCTGCCGCCGGTAACGCGCGGTGCGCGCTCGATATAGCAACAGTCGACTGCGCCTCGTAGCGCAGCGACTACACGAAGGTCCTCGAGGCCGCGATTTCCGCGCGGTTTACTGAAGCGGCAAAAGGTCGTCTTCAACGGGGTACCGATTCGCGCCGACCGATAATACCTTCCGTGTAATCCGCCGTGGAAATCGGAGCTCGAAACCGCGCCTTTCCCGCCCGCCTCCTCGTCGCTGGATAACTTTATTTAATGCGCGCATTCAATATATCCCCTCCCGCCATCGCGCGGGTTGCCAGCCCGCCAACGATGCTGCCTCATTGCGATTAAGTGGCTATTACGTTGCAATGCGTATCGTGAGTTTTTCCGACTTCGCTCTCGCGACGGGATGCGCGGATAGGGAATAAAGTCCGGCGCAGGCAGGGTGGATGGAAGAGTAACGTCGCTTTCACGCGAATTTTTCGAACGCAGTTGTCGATAAGTCGAGATTTATAGGCTACGTATACGCATTATAATTTATTACGTTGCATAACAACTTGCACGCGAAAATATATAATAGCGGTAGAAATAATCGCGCCACTCCATCGCATTATTTATTGACCATTAACGCAGCTTGATTCTTCCTTTAACTATATTGACTACTATACATTATTCATTAGTCGACAAAGTTGCGTACGTAAATCTCTACTTTTATACGAATTCGTATGTGCGTGTAATATATATTCCACTGCGGACTTTCTTGAAAAGCTCTGTGATGCAGCTTATAACGTGTACTCGCACACGAAGACAAAATGTCAAATAAGTTGCGAGATCGTAATTTTGAAATTAAGAAAACTTAACTCAATAATCTAAACGTGATCCATGTGATGTTCCATATTTCCAATCAGTGTAAAATAATAATTAAATAAGCACGGCTGACGGTTGAACTGACGGCGCCCAATTTCGTGAGAAACCATCTCTGACGAAACGTTACATCTCCAGGTACTTTAATCGACCTAGAACCGGCCCCGATGCGTAGGTGTTTCGGGACGTGCTCTTTCCGGAACCTTCTTTGGAAATATGCGCGTCCACCCGACGAGCCAGACATTCCTCCACAGGTGTAGGATTGTCGAGTGCTCGGCGGGGTTTACAGGGTACTCGAAAGGTGCCTGAGAAAAGGGCGGAAACCCGCCACTATAAAAGGATACTTTTTCATCGATTTTTTTTTTCACCTGCGCTGCGTGCTATTATCCCACATTCGTTGTATCTCACAAGTGTGATTCGCAAATTCAATCTATACAATCGTTTCTGTCACACAGCAATGAAAATATACGAACAATTAACTGGGTAATTTCTTTAATAAATCTTTGTCGATCTCGGGATAAAATGTCAGCGTGCGCGTTTAATACATGATCATAAAGATAAAAAACAATTCGAAGCCTGGAGACTTACACAGAACTGTTACGGTATAAGAGAAAATTACTGCCTTGTTGATTCCATCGCTTTTTTTTTAATCGTCAGTCTACGGTCAGCGAAAGAGACGCGAAGGGAATTCATGAAGTTCCATCGAGAAATGTGATTAATTGATCTGGAGGTCATAGGTTCGATACGCTCTTGAGAATCCCGCGATCGGGTTTCGTCTCGCATTTATGCATACGAGCCCGTCCGGTGTAACGAGATTGAAAAAAAAAAAGAGGACTTTATATGCTAATGCACGATCACGCCGCTCGAGTAACTACAAATGGTTGTATTAATAGCGTAAAACAGGCGGCCGAGAAACACCATCGCTTTTAAAACGCCGAGGAGTGGACGCTAGAAACAAGCAAGCAAAAATGTTTACGCAACGCGAGCATGCTTTTTAACTCACGGCCGCGACTAATCGATTTAGTTTTTGTACTTGTTAATATCTGCGCGTTACGACGTTGAGATATAGTAAGCGTGAGGGAAGGAGAATTTATTATCGCTTAGAACTTGCTGCTTGTCTTGCATGTCATTATCTGCGTGACATATTATTGTCACATATGTGTCACGTACGTGTCCGCTGCGTCATTTACGTGTCACATTATCAGCGACGTCGTAAATTCAATTATTCGGTAACGCAAAAAAAGAATGATTAATTCAATAAGAAGGGTTAAGAACAATTACAAAATTTTGAATGTGTGCACCTTTTTAATGACATTCTTCAAATTTTAATTTGATTAAAAAGAAAAATGAATTTTAATTCAATTACATTCGATTGCTTCAGAGAAATGTATGCCGAGCGAAGTTCTGCTCGTGAAAACTGCACGATGAACAGAGCGATATGGTGCGAAATATATGCAGCAGAATACTCGCGTAACTTCGAGGCGTATCTTGTGGCGTGCGGAGAGCACATGTAGAAGAGATTTCCTGTAACGAGGGAGAAGGCAGACGGTGGAGGAAGAGAAACACGCTCAAGTGGTGCCTTCTTAACTTTATGTATACGATCTAATGGTCGGCCGTTTATCAATCTCGCTCTGCGCACGAAATATAAGTATGTTTTCTATTAATTCGCTTCTGCCGCCCGACTCACTGACACCCCGACCAAAGCGTTAACGAGCAACGCCGCGATGCAACCGGGTCACGCGAGCTCGCGCGATGATAAACCGAACGGATGCCGTACCCGCGCCTATTTACTTGGGATCACTTCGCGATCGATCTTTCGCGAATGTTCTCTTTTTCCCTCCCGCAACGCTATATCGGAACTTAACGCACGAACGAGCTTGCGCTTCGCGTCGCGCGCTCCGATTTATATCTCTATCAGTGCACGAGGATTCCGCTCTTACGATTTTCTGTTTACCTTTGAAAGCAATTAATATACTCATGCAAACGAAATGTTAAAACTCCCGCAACACGTGTGTGTTAAACCGGATGAGAGTTGAAAAAATAAAAGTACATACGCGAACATACTGGACATTTCTTCTTCTCAATAAATTCAGAAGGGAAAGATATGCCACGCATGTGGTAAAACATAAGAGAAATGACGAATTAATAATTACAAATAAATACCACTTTTTTATATTTATTTATACAGAGTGTCTGAAATTTTTTGACACATCCCTAGTGTAAACATAGATTAAGTCAATATGAACAGAAAAGTGTTAAATTTCATGTATGTATGTATATATTTGCAAAATTTGCAATATATAGGTTGTTTTAAAATATTAATTAATATAAAAGTTTACTTATACATGGCGAGCAATGTAAAGTGGGTGTGTTTTGGCGAATTGCTTCATTAAAACCATACGCGCGGTAATCACGTATTGCAACATTATCCCGCGCGCTTATCCGCGCACTTTATCATCACCGGAGCACGGAGCGGGAGCGAAGCGGAGCAAAGTCCAATTAATTGACGGGCAGCGCGCGCGGCGGCGGTGGCGAAGGAGGCCAGTTCCTAAGTCATTAACGTCGGGACCATCGATGGGGCTAATTAGCCCCGCGCCGCCGTACTTTGGAAGCGCGCATGGAATGGTAGCAGCTGTTTCGTCGGGAGCAGGTGAATCTCGCTACCGTTTCACCGTAGCCGCGTAACTGCAACAACTCGACGAGCTCGGCGACGTCGGCCTAATCGCCATCGCGCCCCTAATGACGTCCAACCCCTTCGCCGCGCGGTCACGTTCCCTTCGAAATTCGCTTAATTGGCTACGCTCGCCGGTTATTTATTGCTCTCCACCGTCACTAGAGCGCTGTCGTTTAACGCCGTAATAGCCTGTTGACGGGGCTGCTTAGACCTCTTAAGTCAGTGGAGAATTTGCCGAAACAGGGCAACCGTTTAAGACAAAGTGCTTGTTGCGAACGAGTATGTCGTTACAACAATGCGAAAACTTATGCATCGATGAAGAGAGAAAATAGATTTTTATTAAATCATTTTATAAAGAAACAATATTTCACAAAATTTTAATATAATTTTTTACATATTTACTTTTTTATAAGCAAATTATTCTCTTTTGTAAAATTTATTCTGTTAGTTACTAAGTTATTTTTCTTACATAGACGTTAGGAAAAAAAAAACGTTTAACTCGTTATATGATTGTTATATCTCGAATTACCGCGCGTTCTGTTTTTTTCTTTCTGCTGATGTCGCGCAAACAAACGTACAAAAAGCGTGCATGCACATGGTGCCACGTAAACGCGCATCGGTATCTCGTTATCAGCTCATTGGCAACCACGCTTGTACTCGATACCCAGCCTTCTGCAAAGAAACTCGCCTTCTGCGAGAAGGCAAACATCGGTTAAGGGGACGCGGAAGGAAGAACGAAGAAAGGGGAAAGAGCAGTCGCGGGTTATGGTAGATCAAAGGATGCCGGCAATAATTATAGAAATATGCACGTTGAAGCGTGCCGGCCTTGTCGGCGTGATCTTCCGAAAGGACTCCTCGCTACCGGATGTTATCTCGCTCCTTCCCTTCGTTTTCCGCGCTGTCGTTAATACACTTATTTATTCGCCACCCGGTATCGTCGCGTAATCTATAAACATGCTGTACCTTTGCCGCTTGCTGCCTACCTACAGCTACCCTCTCTATCTTCCCTGTCACCCAGTTCTCTATCTTGCGCTGCGACCAGTTCAACTGTGTACATAGTACGTGTCGCAATGTAACTAAGGAAAACCGATTACGGCAAGATTTTAACGTGCAAATTTTGCAACACTTATTACACCTCATTAATTTATCGAGAAGAATCATATTTCTTTGCAAGTTTCTATATTTAGAGAAAGAGTGAAAGAGAAAGAGACAGAGAGATAATATTTGCGTGTACGTCGGTACAAGAAACACCGCGGCATTCATGCGACAACCGAACAGCTGACGTACGAGCATACCGATAATGTCTTAACGGAAACGCCATTATCTCGATCCCATTCCAGGTACGGCACCCGCGCGAGCCGATTCGGCCCGATTCGCTTTTATAGTCTGGATTGAGATTCTTGAAATTATCGTCTTTATGCGACTCCGAATACCGACGTGCGTACCGAGGTCGCATTCTCGCGCCGCGGATCCCCGCAACATAAATTAACATTATCAATGGCAGATAGTCGGGGTCTTCCAGCGTAAAGTTGGCGCGGTCAAGCTGGGGCGGAACTATTACAGATCTGTTAGATCACTCGACTGTGATAAGAGGAAATACCGCTTTAAGAAATACGCGCTCCTAATAAACGCTCTTCGTTTGCGAATTACGAATGCTTCGTTAACTCTTGCGCGCGCTCAATCGCGTCAAAGTATTCACTGGAATATTCAACAAGGAGCGGTTATCGCAACAGTTTTTGCTGCGCTATAAGAATATTCATAATCGTAAAACGTTTCTGCCGTGAAAATTTGCCGCGATCAACGACCCTAGTTGCGCGTTAAACGAAGAACCGTGCGATGACACAATTGAAATAAACATAATTTGTGGTTCTCAGAGAAAACAAACAACTTTTTTATCGGTATATTGATATTAAAATCGGATTCAACCGGCAACAATGTCTGGAAATTGAAGAACGATGGTCAAAGTGCTGAAATGTGGATATTTAATTTATAAGATATAACTCATAGATGTGCGTTAGTAACCGGAAACCGCGCCCGATATGCTACGGGCTATCGTCAAAAAGCCGTCCGTGCGGCAAGTAGGCACCGAAAGCTTGGAATATGCTGCAATTGCGGACAATGCGAAACTTCTCCTGTCTGCGGTACCCGAGATCGTGACGTGCATTTTATTGTCGGGCCGCGAGGAATTTCGCCCGGAAGCGACAAGCGCGCGCACCAATCGTTTCGGCTATATTATAACGGATATCGCGAGAGATCGTGGGCGGAGATTATTGTGATCGCGGCGTGATCGCGCCCGGACAGCCAACTACGTTGGCAGAACCAGGAAGCAAGTCCCTAAAGCGACAATGTAATGAGGAACGATGCGAAAACAAGAAACTGGGCAAAAAGATCGAGCATGAAATATGTTCCGGATGTATCCGGAACGATTGGATTGGCACGCGCGATATATATATATATATCTACACCATATTCCATTTTAAACGTACCTTTTTATGTGATTCCTATCGAGAAATGGGATCCACGGGCGATACCGGAGATCGACTTCGCGAGAGCGAACAGGCAATAAAGCGAATTACTCGAATAGATCGCCCGAAATACAAAGCCGCTCCCGACGTCTGTGCGTAATTTCCTTTAATGGCGTTTAAAAATTATAACAGACAAATGCTTCCGGGGGTGTGCAAGAATCACACTTGCACAGAAGCGGATCTATAATGGAACTAATGGAACTTTAGCTTCGGGGGAGGTTTCCATCTCGATAATCTGATATTCTTGCTCTCTTTGAATTTTAGAAAAAATGTAATTTGTGTTAAAGGCAGAGAAAAATTGTATGTTTAATTATCTAATTATACTGTCCATTCGTTAACGTCGTTAACATTTCGTCGGCAAGATTATACTATTATCGTTTCTGCCAGGATATATTTTTCGATCTGTCGGAACTTCGCTTGGCAAAAGGGTGACCGCGTGAGTCACAAATCTTCTTGCACATGTTGCTATCTCTTTCTCTCTCTTTCTCTCTTTCTCTATCTATCTATCTCTATTTCTCTTTGGCAAGAAAACGCGAGAGTACGTATCTCTCCGCTTTATTACAGGATACATCTATTTCTGCCCCGATGGTGGTAGTAGCGTGTAATCACGCACGTAATTCGAAAGCGGAGAGAGGGAAATTGCCGATTAGCCGGGCGCGTTTCTTAATCGCACCGAGCATTATGCTTCAAGTGCAATCGACAGTCGTCGTTCTTATTGCCCAGAGGTAAACAAGAAAAATCAGGTCAACTAATCTTCGCGTGTATAATGAAACCCCGTAAAAATTGCTCCCCGCATGTGAAAGTAACCAGAAACATTTGAGTGGCTCGCTAAAACAGTGAGACATGTGATGTCGATTGAATTGAAATTCTTGTCTAACGATTGCTGAGAGACTGAAAAAAAGTATAACCACACACATTTTTTATTTATTTATTTTTTTTTATTTCTCTTTGTGAGATATGGCGTGAAATTTCAATTGTGCTACAGGTTTTATTATTATTGCTTGAGCGAAATTGCGTGTTGATACACACATATGTTTTACTAGTTGCGATATATATATCCACGTTTAGTCCAGCTTAAGTGAGATATCATACGTTGAGAGAAGGCGTGTCGCGCGATTTTGCATCCGTTTCGCACAATGTGCTTTGTGCGTCATAATAGTGAATTACGGGCGCGCGCGTTGTGACTCTCTCGCGACTTGATGATGAACGTCGCGGATCTTTGCGAAGACGCGAGCTTCCGAGTTTGTAGGCTCGCTCCGGGCGAAAATGTAACATAACTCGTCGCGGGATGGAAACACCGCGTTTTCTACTACTCGCAATTGCGCCAAGACGTATAACGGGTGGCGTCTTAAGTAATGCAGCCTGCCGATTCGGTGAGCGACAGTCGTGCGTCTTCTCTCTCGTCTCGCAAGCACGACAGTCACGCATGTTGATACGTGAGGGGATTACGTTTCGTAAACCGCATTAAATCACCGTGACTGCGGCACGCCGACGTGCGCGTTTGTCGTCGCTTGAATTTCTGCCGGATTCTGAGCATCGATGTGTCATTCTTCAAGAAGATCTGGATGAGAAAACGATACATAGATGTTTCATTTTTTTTTGTGCACATATACATGCTTATATATATTAAAAACATGTAATTATTGGCTACTTGAGAACACGAGTTTTTATCATTTTTCGTAATTCTAAGTAACCGTAGAGATTTATATGACAGGTTCGCGTAAATCGATAAAACTCGATTCTTAAACAAGAAGAGAGGATTTTCCAACAGGATACCGGGCGCTCATAATTCACATTTAGCGACACATTGCGAATTCTAAGCTTATTATTATCCCCTGTTGCAATATCGTACGCACAGGTGCGGAGAATGTTTCGACCGGAAAGAAAAGTCTCGCGTAAACGTCACGACTATTTATAAAAACTAATGGCAGCTAAACACTATAACTCATGAACTCATTATACCTAATAACCGGTGGCATATTTATCACGAACAAGCTCGCACCGCTTCTAGGATCTGTAGCTCACAAACTACACACAAACCAGAATTACCAGAATTATTCTACCTCGGATGCATATATAAAACTTGCTAAAATTATACGATAGAGGCGCGATTCTGATCGATTAGCGAATTTCGGTAGACACTGCGAGTTCCGCGAATAGGTACACGGTTGCTAAAATCCGATAATTCGGATAATTCATAGCACAAACAAGTCGCGTTATTTAAAATGAAAAACTTATCATATGTAATCCAGAATGACGTTTAGCTCCAAATTAAAAAAAAAGAGTATAAGTCAAATAGGATAGAATAGCCAATAGAAAACCAATAGAAGTCCGAATCCTATAGTATATGCGTTGATAAAGACCCCGAGTAGAAATTTTCGTAGGGCCCTTATTCAGATCCATTTGATTAAATATAGAAAATTACATGTACAAAAACACAGGTAAGACATATCTTTTGTTTGTAATAAGATTCGTTTCAACTGTGTAATACGATGACACAAGATATATCTCGCGGACTTTAAACTCAGCAAGAGTTCTGATTTTGCTCGTGTTGCACGCCTCACCGGAAACGCGACTTTTAATCCGCTCACGTAGCGTAGAGGACGGATTCTTCGCTCAGGCGAATCCACTCGAGCGTGAACGACAAGCGAGAAACGGACCATCCCCCTCGGCATGCATTAGAAGTGTCCATTGAGTCGTCTAATTTTATACGTTGTATAAATCTCCTCCCACCCGATGACGCGTCGCGTGCACGAGAACCCGTGTTTATGTATATCAGGGTGCCTACACACGCGCGTTGTGTGTGGCGAAACCCCGCGCCGTATCGTGCCACACCATGAAGGCATGGTGCATACCGCGTTATATTGCGCCAGCGGTATACCGTGGATCTCCGCGATAAATTATTTCGCGCCGTCCGACAATTTCCTATCGGAGTTTGTTGCTCGACAACTGAGAGAAACGACAGCCGGTGCGCGAAATCACGCCGACGGGTATGTCACAAATCGATTGCGCTGCAGGCCGGATTCGATCGAGGCGCTCGTTTGTCGTCGCATCGGGGTCGTCAAACCTGCGCGGATTACGTAAAAGCATCTTAGCATCCTGGTGCCCACACGACGGGGATGATGTATATAGTCGTCATGTCGATAGCGCGCGAAGAACCGGTGATCAATCATTGTCGCTCGAATATGGAACACAAGATAGAGCTAGGCTGCCGTCCGATCGGTGATCGTTACGAGTATCAGCGACGAACAAGGAGGTGTCAGATATCGCTTGCCGCGTGACAGCAAAGTTAATAAGAGTCTAAAATTTAATTCGTTCGCGAATCGAGACACGAATGGGATTATATTCATGACCATCTTTCATATTGTCCGATTGTTACGTCAGCCGTTGTATCGTATCAACTGTTGAAACATCGTCCGAGTTCATAGGGCAACGACGTTGCGGGAAGGAAGAAGGAAATTCTAATAACATTCGAAGAGAGAGGAGGAGATAAGAGTTTAATTATTCACGCAAAGCGGAGTTTCTCCCCCTTCCTCCGATACTCAGACCGGAGCGGAGGGTTTATTAGGCCCTGTGTGCGCGCTCGCTTCTATTGCTTGCGCAATGCCACAGTAGAATTTTACGTAGGTAGGAATATACCTTATATCTACCTATCGTGAGCGCGATAAATCTCACGGAGTCAGGTGGACGATGGTCATCAGCTAGTCGCCGCGTGTAAGAGGCCCGGGCATCCTCTCCTTCTCGAGGATGCCCGATACCACGGGTTTAAGCCCGTGACGGGCCTTAGCGACGACCCACGACCCTGCTGGCTACAACTTACCGCGCGGTACACCCGCAATATGCTTTCCGCTGCGATCCCCCGCGGCATTCCTGACCTGGCAGACCGGAATACGCAATTCCATGGCGTGGAATGGCGACGCGAAAAGACGTCGTGTTATGCAGGAAGTGCCGCATCGATCGCGACGCACTTGCCTCGCTAATCAGCTAATAAACTCGGACGTTTGCTTGTCATTTCTGAGAAGTCGGGACGTTTCCTAATTTACGCAACACGGCGTGACATGTATACAACTTCCGTCGTGTGATATAATAGGACGCGGTATCACATTAAATGTTTCGTAAAATACAGGTTTCATATTTTTTTATATACATAAATATACTAAGAAGATTCATATTATTTATGAGAAAAGAACTTGGAAATAGAATAATAGGCTAATGAGAGTATGAACACATCTAGTACTTCTAGATTCATAACAGAAATAACAAAAACATTTCTAATAAAAAACTTCAAGTTTGCTTTTGATCAGAAAAAAATTCTTAAGAGCTACGAAAAGACAAATCCTATGTTGGAGTCAACTGCACATATTTTTCGCTCTTTTGCCGCACTACCGACTTGACAGACTAGAATACGAAACACGCGCTGAGAGCGGAACGTCAAAGTGATTCAATCGCGTTCGCACGATGCGAACTCTCTACGAATCATGCGAGAAATCACGGGAGAAGAAGGGAAGATCATACCGTAAGAATCCACCGTGGTGCTGTTAGAACAGTACGAGCTCTCCGAAGAAGGCTTGGCTCTCATTAATCTCAGGATCTAGTCTCGTCAAAGGGGACACTGCGAGATACGCGCGAGGACAAAGGGCTTCCTCCGGCGCGGTATCGCCGCGCAATCTCGTCACATCGTACGATCTCGCGAGGCGGTGATCGCGAAACATCGAGGCAGCGGGCGGGGTACCCGCGGCGCGAGATAAGGATCTCGACGAGCGACCACACAATGCCAAACATATTAATTAATGTGCATCGCCTCGGGAGCCTCGCGCAATGACGTGGTGGTCCGTGGGTGGTACGTTGCAAAAACCAAGTGTATCGTCCTCTTACAATGCGCACTTTATATATAATAGTCACAATAATGATGATAACATTTAACACAGTAACGATTAATAATTACGCGAATTTATTATACATGATCCGAAGAACTAAAAATAGTTCTGTATTGAGAACTTCGTGGGGCCTCGTAAATATCACTTAACTGACATTTACGATACGCATGTTCGCATATCCATTAAAAACGTCCGTTCGCTAAAATACAGACATCATTCTTACGGAATTGAAAAACGATTCACGCGTGCACGTAGAATCGTATGCAAACCGCACAAAGTTAGAACGCAGCACGCTCTGGAGAGGATAGGCGCAGCCGAACGGATGCGCTCGCGCGCGCGCGCGGATATAATTGCGCGCACGAATATTATCTGGCCGTTTCGTCGGGAGTAAACTGCGACTCAGAGTCAGATGGACCAGCTAACTTCAGGGTGCGAACGCTTACGTGCATCCTCATTACGGTTTTTACTGCGGCAGTTTCTCCGAACCATTACGTCGTTATAGAAGGATAAAAAGAGAGAAAAGAGAGAGAGAGAGAGCTCGCGCGGTGCGGCGCCTGCCTTTTGCGAAAGGCGAGCGCGCGCGTTCGTAAACGCGGGACAAAAATATTGATAAACCGGACGCGCAAGCTTGTCCGTTATACTTTGTGCGCGTCCTGTCTTCGTGCAGAAGTTTACGAGCTTTCGGTTCGATTTGTTTCGAGGAGAAATGGCGCCTTATCAAATGATAATTTGTCGCTTAATCAACGGAATGGTCACGATCTACAAAGCGAGAGAGAAAAAGACAGCCTTGGTATTTATTATATTTAATTTCTTGCTCTCCGCGACGAAGTACGTGCGCGCGCGCAACATGTCGCTAAATAAGACCAACAGAAACGCTGAAGTCGTTTTATGAGCGCACTTAGATGCGGAGGCGATCTTGATTTTCCTCCTCATCTTTCTCCACCCTCCTCTTCCTTCTTGCATCCACGGGCTTTCTGTATCCTTTACGGATTTATTCTCTTAGATTCTTTAACGAAGATGACGGTGCGCTTTTATCACAAAACGAGAATTTGTGGACATTAAATTAAAGGGCCTTCACTCTCGTCTTTCTTTTTCTCTTCCCTTCCTCTCTCTCTTTCTCTCTCTTTTGCTCTCACTGTCTTACGTCGCGACGTAATGCGCCGCGAGAGAATCGTTTTTTTTTCTTGGCGTATAATATCCCGTCATTAGTCGCCGACGGAGTAGAAACAAAGCGCGCGCACAGCTCAGTATATTCGGCTTTTATCGCGGCGTCGTTATCTATGGCTGTGTTTCTGCTTTCTTCTTCTTCGCTTCTCTACCTGATTTCCCTTCTCGTTTTTCTTCGTATTTCATGATAGCGCGACCAGGCGCGTTTTACGGCGCTTTAACGCTTCTCGCCAACCTGCACGTGTACGTGCACTTGTCGCTGCGGAAATCTGGAAGTACCGATGCACGGTTGTACGCGCCATGACAACATTTTGCGAAGACGATTTCACGCTTTAGCGTCTCCTTCTGGATTAGCGCCTTATAACGCACGGTGTTCATGGCACATGTAACGTTAGCAAACGCGGTACTGTTATTCGTTTACCCTTTAGACCTTAATATGCGCGCCGCACTTTTCGAATACCGTCGTGAAATTCTTCGGATTAGTCTGAAATAAATCTCAAGCACGCTAAAGAATCTCGTTCGCAAATCGCTCCTAGTCGGCAATTACGGCGTAATCGATTTGACCAACAAATTCCGCGAAATCACCGCCGTCGTATCAGGCGCGGGTCGTAAACTTTTCCTCGATGTAACACTCCCGACAATAGTTTGCGTGAGTTGTAAAACTTTCACGACATTTCATTAAACGATCGCTGGCGCTATAATTAATTCGGGCCGATTGTGTTCGCGTTGCGAGACCGGTCGATTGATTTTTCGCGCGCCTTCCGGCCTCGAAACAGAGAAACTAATTATCACGACTCGACGCTGCCGATAATACACATTGTCGTTTCGCGTCATTGTTCTCGGGATCTATTATCGCCGCGTGGCAATACGCATCGTCAAGCCGTGCCCCTCGCTCATTCAAATCGAGCGAGCGGGGTGCGTTTCGCGACGCGGTTCCCATTTCGCACGTGCGCGCGAGAGAGGCGCGTGTAGGTGTTGCGTGATTTAAGCGTCTCTCGGCGCGGGCGATTTTCTTGATCCGGCCGTTCGCAGATCGCCCCCGCTATTGTGCAACCGTTTGTGAAGTACCAACGTCGTGTGGTATCTTTATATATCGATTACCGCACCTAATGACGGGTCACGTAACCGCCAAGTGTGTTTACCCGACTTGTCGATTTATATCGATTTCGCGCGACCCGATCACCGCGCGCACGTGAATTCCGCTCACGAGGCGCATTCCCACACAGCAACAGGAAATCTGAATCGATCTCACGTTATCTTGCCGGATATCTCCGTGATATTTCACGTAAGAGAACATACACATTGCGTGGGCATTATTTAATAAAAATGTTCAAACTATGTGCGTCAATTATCACTTGTTAGAAGATTTTTAGAATAGGCACAACTTTCTTATAATTTTGTTTCTCTCTCTTTTTTATTTAAAGTTTTTCCTTTTATTTGTTTGCTATTTTTATCAAATGTTCTTTTGTTTATGTCGATAGAGGATTTTCTCAAAGCGTCTTACAAATAAAGTCATATCTCTTTTTATGTTATCTCTCTCTTTCCCGATTAATCTTTTATTGATTACAAAAATACATAATCTGTGATGGATTTATAAAAAAGTACTTTAAATAATTTATTTACTTGAAATACGTGATAATGATATATTTTAAGGAAATCAAAAAAAGTCTGAGGAACAGGATGATTTTAATGTATATCTCGCAGATCTCCATCGCGTTATGCGCGATTCTGGGTCAGAAGTTCACGAAGCGCCTGGATCCGGGTGATTCTATTTGCCGCGGAATTCCCGGCGAGCGCGCCGGATATTTTTGTCGGGGGTATATCGTGGAGCTGCGCGTGTTTGCAACGTGTGCGGAGAGAATGGAGAAAGAAGGCTCATTTAATTGTGCAATATCTCGGATGCGGAAGAAAACGCGCGACGCCGGCGATTTCGCTGCGCGACGCGCGATGAAACGTTTCGGGAACGAACCGAAACGCTTCGGCGGCGCCACGGCGATGACTAACCGCGCGCGACTAAGCGTGCGTGAAATTATAAGTTATTGCAAATGCGCTCATAACTCGCTGAATGTATCGTTTAAGTCGCTGCTAATTATCGACTTTATGGATTCCGGCTTGTGATTATTCGCCGATTTCGAGCGATTAATGGGCGTGAGGCTAAATCGCGATAACTTCTTGTTGCCTCTACGAACGTTTCGCTCGTTCGTTCGTTCGCTTGTCATCGCGATTAGATATTATCGTTCCTCAAGAACAGAGCAAAACTTTGTTCACAAGACCGTTGTACAAGATCTTGACTGTGTATTACTCGAAATATGCCGGACGACGCTCTAACAAATCGCCGTGCGCGCGAGTTTCGCGTACACAATCATTATTTAATCCGAGCGAATCTGATCAGTTCCAAACAACGTTTACACGTTTCGCGACAGTGAAATATAGCTAAATATCGGTATCACGCGAACCTTTCACGATTCCCGTGTACGAGATTGCGGATCCTCATCGCCGTGTCGTGGGCGAGGCGTGCAGTTCAATGAAGAAAGGCAAATTAATCCGCGGCGCATTACGAACAATGCTGTGCCCACACGATCTGAAATCTTCCGTCCCGTCGCGTCGGCCGCCCCGGAGGAATTCCTCGTAGTGCGCACCAACCCACCAAGTCGTGGCCCGCATTCCCGACGCCACCCGCGGTCTCTATATAAGCCCTCATAAATATCGTCGCACGCACTATTGTTACCGCACCGGTGATTTGACGCAATTAAGGCGCGAGATCCGTCCCACCATTACAACGACATTCAATCTCTCTTTCTTTCGATCGAGAGTTCAATCTCGGCAAATGTATTCGGCAGTCTCTCCTTTCGTACACTCCTCGCTCCGAGAGAGCGCTAATTTATGCCCCCGATTCGACGCCGAGATCGGCTAATTGTTTTTTCCATAGTGCTCCCCACGCACACGAACGGTCGTACGTCTTGTTGCGTGCGGACTCGTTTCGACTCGCGATCGCCCGTATAGATCACTCGGCGGCTCACGCCCTCCGAGAGAGAAAAAGAGAGAGGAGAGAGAAAGAGACCTCGGTCTATCGGAACGCGTAAAAACCATTCCGGTCGGACAATTTGCGTGTCGCTCGTCCACCGACGGGGACAGATCTCTCGCGGAATCTTCGCACCTGGCATTCCGGTTTCCGCCGCGTGCGACCGAGCGTGCCTTCGATCGCGATGTCGAAGATGTCGCGCGCGACTCGCGCGTGGGCGGCGAGACCTTGAGCGAGGCTTCCTTTCCGCGCGGTGTCATTAAGATAGGGTTAATTTACGGCAGTCGTAATACGAATGTAGAACATTGTTGAGATTATCAGCGGCTAAATTGTCGTTCCCTCGGACTTCGGACGTCTCATTACGCCGCGCGTCGCGATAAATCAGGTCCGGGTAATCGGAAGCTTCACTCCGAGCTCCTCTTTCTTCGCTAACTCCCCTTCGTTCCCCCTTCCCCTGTAATTGCTTGAGCGATGTAGACAGATGATACTATTATCTCTGTCTAACACACAAACTAGGAGTCTCTCTCGTTTGCAGCTCGCACGAGACGAAGTTGAGCGAGTCTGCGGCATCTCGTCGAGGCATTCTTCTTGTAAACAGCGTAAATACCTACTGACTGGTAAAGAAGAAAATATTTCAAAACCGATCGCATGACGATCAAGGATTACTCAATCCTTCCCTCGTTCTCTACTTTGCTTTTGGTCCCGACCGGCATCCTGCGGAAGACCCGCGGTGAATTTCGTACACGATAAAATATACCAGTCGAACATCGAGTTCAATTAATCATCGTTAGTTATGAGCGCGGGGGCAGGTCCGAAGTACGAGAACGATTAATGAGTAATTGATTTCGATCACGCCACTTGCCGATCGAGGAAACAGTCACGCCGCGGTCGCCAAGGATGGCCGATCGTAAATTATTTTGTCCCCACGAAAACGAAGAGTGTTTAGAGTCGTGACTATATAAAACTACGAATCGAAATAGATCGGATCGATTTGTAGCATTGTTTGCGCTCGTTTGACTTTTGCTATAAATTTTCAACAAATCGGAGAAGAATATAAAACATATCCAGATTTATATGAAATATGTATCTATTATAATAAGATGTAATACATTAATAAATACATTGTAAAAAGTGACGTGTTTATGAAATAATAATGTCGCATTTTTTTAATTTCTGACTAGTCAATTGAACTCACTGACTTGCGCACATTACAAAATTAGGATCTCATACGATGAAAAAAATTAAGACACTCGTTTAACTTGATCGTTGCTTGACTGCGCTCTGACAAGCGTGTAATTAGCGAGTCTTAATTTCTTGATCAAATCGAGCTTCTCCCGCACGCTCGATATCGATGATGCCAGTTGCGATTAGACGTATCCGGTGCGTACCTTCCGTGCGTCGTGCCCTCGTGTCAGATAGACTAATCTGCGGTCAACCACCTCCGAGATGCTCACGCGCTCCTCCTACTACCTGCTCGATTAACGACCGCTCAGCTTACCTGACTCGTCGGTAATTCAAATTCGAAGGAGGCCGAGAAAGAAAGAGAGAGAGAAAGAAGGCCCGGCGTGTAAATGCGCTGCATTGCGTGCCTCCACAAGCTCTCGAACGTATAAATTCGTCGTTTTCTACCTCTTTCCTTTCGTCCCAGGCGGACCCTCCACCTGGGCTCTCTCGCCGCGAGGCGGAACGAACCACGCGAACGTGCACAGAGCGGCCTTGCAAAATCACCCCTAATTTCATCCCAAAATCGCGTGGCCCGAGAGCTCGCCGATTAATTCCCTCGCAATTACCTTCGCGGCATTCGATTATGACGGACGGACATTCGCAAAACGATAGCATTTCACAGCAGACTTTTTACGAGCTTTAAATAGCACTTGCACTTGACATAACTGCGAAATTATCGTTCGGGATCCAAGTTCACAAATTGCAGTGCGTCTCAGACAAACGATGATTTTTAAAAGACATATATATATATAGAATGTTATATAAATAAAAAAAACAGTTATTGTAAACATCTGACAAATAATGATATAAAAGTTTTTAATTTAACAAAAACAAAACAAAGTGTTTATAAAGACTGTTGCCAAACTCGCGAATTTCTTGTCAACGTGTAGTAATCGCGATTCTTACGCTTGAGTCGAGGATCGCGATCTGCAAAGAAACGGCAGACAGGCCTTTAATTAATTAACGCCGGACTTCACCTTGAGACGTTGTGTTCGAACGAACGTTGATCGACCGTCGATTTCGCCGATCGATAAGGGAGCGTCGTCGTGGACGTCGTGGAAAACGCTGAGTTGTGATTATATTGTTTGGAGCTGAATAGAGCCGTCCGAGTATGGGTACGCAACACCATTGTGGGCTCTCGAAGAACCCACCGGTTCCGTTGGCTCCTCTGTCTTTCTTTCCTTCCTCCCTCCCGGTCTCGCGTATGTGTTAGTTTATACTTTATATAAATATAAGACCGGTAACCCGATGGTTACCGGTTTCGACGTACCGGAAGGTGCGTTCTCTTCCACGTAGCTCTTCTCTCAACTGCGTCTCGATTAAAAATTATGTCATTGAGTTACGACAACCGCGTGCCAACTATAGAAAATAGATTCTATACAACGATGTGTGATTATTTACAGTTAGCCGCATTAAGCGGTGGCGGTGGCTGCCTCGATCGCACGCGCGTATAAAAGAAAACGGTCAAGAGCCGCAACCTCACGCGTCTCTCTCTGTCATAATTACAATTTATTTTAAAATCAATTAAACGAGGCGCAAGCGTCGGCAAAAAAATTACCGGTTGTCACCGAGCGCGTTCACGTCACGTTAATCTTCTCGCTAAAACCGCGTATGGCATACCACTTGCAGAGGTCCGCCTTGTTACAATCGAAAATGAAGGATCAAGGAACCGGTCAAGAAGGAGCGTAACGATCGATCGGACGTCTGTCGATTGAAGTGACGTTCTTGAAAACTCCCCGAAATTATATAGCACGTGCGCAAGAGCCCGGAAGATATCGGAAAGGTCTTTGTTTCGCATTGCGATGCCGTTTTAAATATCTGCGGAGCCGATCGCGTTAAGATTTAAGAGGCAGCGGTGTATCGCATAACATTTCCGAAATACAATATTTATTTGTAAAAAAAAGAGTATAATTGGATTACAACTAAATAACATTTACGTATTAAAATTTATACGTGAGAAATATCGTCTCATCTTTATTTATAACAGCTAAAAAAAATATTTGAATTTGCCTGGCAAAGTGTTTGAAGATTCAACCCTTTTGCCATTTTGACATTCATATAGTTCTCCATAAGAAGCGTAACTTATGAGCAATGGACAGACGAAGAGAGCAATTAAAATTAATGGTTGTGAATCTGACGAAAAACAAACCGGTCAATGCTATCGACATCGACATCGGTCGTGCAGAGTTAATTAGCGATGCAAATAAAAAACTTCTTGTCTGTTGCAAAGTTTGCAACAGACGAGAGAACCGGTGGTGGATACAGCTTGCACCTAAGAGGCCACAAAAACCACCGTATAGCGTGTCTATTATTAAACGCACGTCGCAGGTGTAACGTTAAAGCTCTTCGGCCGACTTGCCGCCTGTATTTATCGCTCGTCACGGCACTTTTGCAAGCGGCTATTCTATCCGCGCTTATCTCAAAGCTCATTAAAGCGGAATTAATTAAAAGAGGTCTAGATAAGGTCGACTTCAGAGTCACAACCACCGAAAGGCGGTTTCGGGTGCAGAAATTGCAATTGAAAAAAAAAATAAAAAACAAAAACTATACATAGAAATATTTGAAGTCACACGAAGTGACTCGATAGAAATGCAACAGTGTCGCTTTCTAAGCCCGCAGTCAATTGCGTTTCAGACTCGCGTTTCCAGTTTCCAGTCGAAACATCAATCACCGGAGACACTTACATGACAACTTTAACTCAAAAATTGCAGCTTTGCGAAATTTTTTTCGACGGAGGTGTGCGACGTGATGGACGAGGAATTTCACAATGGATAATTACACGATAGAAAGGCGGGCGATATAACCTTATTTTCACCAGCAAACGTGTCAAACTGGAACAAGAGGTCTGTCGCGCGTTTCGTTCCCGACTCTCTCGCGCTCGGATTTTCATCGGATCGAAAAGCGGAGGACCGGTTTGCTCGCTGCGCACCTACAACTTCCGGCCGGATTCGCGGTGCCAGTAAAAGGCGCTCGTAAATTACGTCGCTCTTACAATATATTTTCCTCGGCCACCGCGTACCACCGGGATCATTATCGGTAAACACACTATTAGCGCCGCCGCGGGGTAAGACAGCCCGTGTACCAATCTAGAATCGTAAAACTGGCCGAGTGTCCGGTAATAACGTGCGAACGCGCTATCCATCAGTTGGGACAAAACAGTTAAGCGGCGCTGTTCTAGAGCGATCGCGATAATGAGCGCCGGTCGAGCGAGGCGAAATGTTGGCGAAAAGAAATCCGGCAGAACACACGCTAAATCTTCGCGTTATAGAAAAGAACAATAAAAACATTTGCAGTTAATCTGATTGTCAGTATCATCCCTGTCACATCTAATATGAACTTGTTACTATTTACCTCTTTGTCATTGGAAATTACTTTTTATTTTTTTGAACATCAAAAATCGAGCAATTTTGACAGTTATTATTTTTATAAAGGAATATCAAAGAAGGTTTCAATATTCTTAAAAGTTGAGACAGAGCGAAAGTGATTAGGCGTCTGTCTCACATAATAGAAGTACCGTCGCGTAGATGTAAGACAGTTGATTAACAGAGTGTGTGTTAGTAGATGATGCGGCATATCTACTACAGCTGCTAGTTAAACGCAGGAGCCGTATTGCAATTGATCGTTAATAATCTTAGGAGGATAATCGGATGCTGAGATTACCACCTGCTGTTTTCGTATCATCGATACAGCCTAATTCGTGTACCCGGTAGTGCACGGTTGGTTATCAACCAGCCGTGCGGATCGTAAGGATTAAAATCTCTTCTTGTGCGAGATCCCGGTTATATTAACCGTGAAGGTGCCGGCGCGATTAAATTTCTCGAGTGTGGACCGAGTGCGTTTCACACGAACTAGAGCGATGATTCATGGCGCATTTGTTTCTTTTCACTCGTTTTCTTACGCGGTACCGTTAAATCCTTTTTTTTATTTATGTTCGCACGAATTTAAGCACGAACAAGCATGAAACGTCACGCGTTCTTATCTAAACGCGGTCGCTTTCTCTGTAAACTAAAATATTCAGATAATAACATGTAAAATATAATTCTCCTGTTTTTTTTTTTTTTTAGAGTAAAAGTAATTAATCAAAAGAATATAAAGAACACTTGTACATAGAAAAAAAGACTTGCTAGAATAGCAAGAAAGTAATTGGTAGGCAGTGTCAACGGTTTGTTGATGAAATAAAAAATTCCGTAGATTCAACAATTTTTCTTGCTGGTTATTAAATAACAAATCTTTTTTCTTTATAAAAGAAAAAAGACTGAATTGTTCTCGACTTCCGGAATAAAATTACTTATGGGATTTGATATTTTTCTTTTTTTTTTAACCGAGCGTTAAATGCTCGCAGAGCACGACATTGCGTGTACTTACGCTTGTTACACACATTGATGTAGTAAGTTACGGGTGTAAGTTAAGTTAGAAGCACGTCCGCGGGCGTAGCCTCTGGCTTGTTTCTCTAATCTAAACTTGCAGAGAGCCAACACCGATGGTAACATAAATCTACCTTAATGATATCACGCGTAATGTCGGGTTGACGCTATCTTGGCCGGTTTCGTGCACGTGAGAACACCACTGACACCTTGGTATCCGGACTTTCGCGTACCGGCAGGCAATCGCGCGCGGAGAAAAGATGATATCGCCGAGATTTTCTTCTTCCTGTCCGTTTCTCGCGTCATTTAGGTGGATCTGTGCGGCGACGCGAGCGGCAGGAAGCGCCGTTCAGGACAATGGTTATGTCTGCCAACGACCGCAAATAGCTTTCTTCGTTGATGCTCTCAACGAAGTGGAAAGATCGCAGAAAAGCCATCTATATAAATTATTATTACCTAATTAGACAAAAAAAAACTTATATTTATACCGCAGCAAGTTACTTCGTATTTTTATCCGGCTTCATTATTATCCGTCACACCTTGTCGGGAACAAATCGACTCGAGATGACATCTTTGGATATAATAATACGCTGTTTTTGTATCGAAGTTAAAAGTCCGGATGGACCACCAAAGAGAGTTTCATTCTTGAACGGAAGAACAGCAAACGGTTCTCTCCTAGAGAACGGCTACAAAAGATTCTTGAGATAGAAAGAGTCACCGTTAGAGTCGCATTAATATCCCTTGGTAGATCCCCGGTAATGATGTCGTGTCGACTTCCAGGAGAGAGAGAGAGAGAGAGAGAAAGAAAGAGAGAGTCCTGTAGAATAGGGAGCAGTTAAATCGCAGCATTGTGACGGATCCGCAGGACGCCTGAGAACGGTACTGAGAATCGGCAGATATCCGTCCGTCTCGCTCTTTCTCTCGCCTTCTCTCCGGGGACCGGTAAATATCTACTAATCACTTCTCGATCCTTTCTAACCCGCCTTGACCTTGCTGCCGCAAGAGTTATGGCAGTTGGTTTTGTTCGAGCTACCTCCATCTGAAGATCCAGAGATATGTATTTGCATCTGAAAGTCGTGATTGCACCGAGAACTTTGTAGATAAAAATTTGAAGATTTACTTTCCGAAAAGCACATTCCAAAAAAAAAAATTTGTTCCTGTCCTTTAAATTCAAGAGAACGATAGACTAGAGAAGAAAGTTTTTAAAATAAGTAATAGCGAGTGAGAAAATAAACAAATCAACACATAAGGAATATTGTTATAATAGTGTATAATTTACCAATGTATAAACAGAACATATATAAAATTTGCAAAAAATCAAAGACTATAAAACAAGGTCGTTTGGTGACATACATTCCGGACCGCCACTATAATTTATCGCGCATAAAGTAAGACAAAATAGATTCGTAAGAGTTATCTGCTTCACTGGTGACCACCGCGTTGAAAATTTAATTCTTTGCAGTCTTGATTCTAAAATGACAGGATTTTACTTTTGTTTTGAACCAAAATCAAAATTTTCATGAGAGAAACATTAAATTATACATATGCTTTGCAAGCATCTGATATAAATTTTTAAAAATTTGAATATATAATAATTATTAGCTTCAGAGACAAAAAATATAAGACTGCATAGAATTAAAACCTGCGGCCTGTTCTTTTTCAGATTCTTTCTCGCACAGATGTTCACGACTGATCATCAACCATCTTCTCGCTACTGGTTGATCGGCTACGTGTTTGACTTCGATTCCGACTACGATCTCGGCTCTGATGTCTGGATGGTGTTTGTAATTTGTGATTTTTCGTGTCCTTGTTGTACAAGTAAGTCATGTCCTCTCGAAGGGTCTCCATTGGTGTTTTCCTCAGGGTGTCTTCTGTGCGCTTTTTGGTTGAACAGGACTTGCATTTGGTCATTAAGGACCTCGTTGTTAATGGAGGACTTTCTCGGCTCCTTCCTCTGCTCCTCCTCCTCCTTCGCCTCCTGCCCCTTCCCCTTCCCCTTCCCCTTCCCCTTCCTCTTGCTCTTCCTCTGCTTCTCCTCCTCCTCCTCCTCCTCCTCCTCCTCCTACCTCGTCGCGATACTCCACGTCGGCGTCCTCGTCTCCTTCGTCTTCCTCGTCCTCGTCTACCTTGCTCCGAAGGTGGCGCAGTGGGTGCTTTGTACAGCAAATCGGGATCTAGATTCAGGCTATAATAACCACGGTCCCTTTTTAGGATGCCGTAGTCCAAGCCACGTTTCAAAGCAGTATATATCTATAAACAAAATTAAAAGTCAATTTCTTGCGCAATTTTATTGTGTGATTGTTTTTTAAAATTTCTCAAAATCTAAGATATCTCTTGAAAAGAGCAATATATATGTGTTTAATGCAAAAAAAGAGACAGAATTACAACCTCTCTAAAATATGCTAGATAAAGTTTATTAAATAAATTATTCTACCTGCTTTTGTATTGAAGAATCCGAACCGCCGGTATATTGAGACTTAATGTAATTCATGATTTCCTTTGATGTGGAACCGCGGATCTCTCGTAGGTTGCGAATGGCGGAGGCCACAAGGGCCGACATTTTTGGCTTCGTCATCGTTTGTCAGTTTCTCTTCTCTTGTCGGTTTTTTCCAAAAATGTTTTAAATTGATAGTATGACTATGTTTCATGAGCGATCGCGAGGACTTCGAAGATCAGCCAGCAACAAGACGCGAGAAATTCGAAGAGAAACTCGGAGGAATCAAAGATCTTAAAAAGCTCGTTACCGACGATCCGTTAATCATCTGGCGCAATGATCTGGACAATGCAGAAATCTGAACGATGGCTTCTTCGCGACTTTCCGAAATGTGCGACGGCGTTAGTATAATTTGGACTCAATAAACGCATGGAAACGGCACATTTAAGTGTCGCGCTTTAATGGTTACTAAAAAGATTTCATAACCGATAAAAATCGGTCGTACCGAATGTGCCGAATAAAATTTTACGAGGAGAGAATAAAATGTGTTGCTCGTCGATGGCGTGTCCGGAGATAACTGAACCGTTGTTATTGATGTGCTATTTTGTTAGATACGCGCGTTGCTAGGAGAAAGTTACGTCTAGATGCCGATAACTCAAAAAACTGAAAATCAGGTAATACAAGGTGACGATATCAAAATCATGTAAATTGCAGCTGTGTATTATCGAAATTATTTCAATCTTTACATTCTTATCAATTTCTCGTAGTCGACCGATTTGTAAGAATATATCACTTTACAATAATTAGACAATTATGTTTTTTCATACAAAGTACGTCGGTATTAAAAAATATTAAAGTGTAGGCTGTTTGTAATGAACAGTTTATTTTTCTCATATTACACATTTGCAATTATGTTACACATATTCTATATCGGATTGAGTTTTTGATAAAGAATAACATTCGGATCGCGAGATTCAAAACGATTTCGACTCGACGATTATTAGGACAAGACAAACACATATTGTTGCATAGAGGGAAACAGAGAATTCGTCTAGGATGTTCCAAACAAATATATTTAACAAATAAATACAATAAAAGTCACTTGCAAGCATAAGATGTTGAATATATTTATACATAAAATTGAGAGATATTACATTAATTAACGCGAAATGTTTTTTGAGCTCTTACCGGAGTCTTCATCGCGGCTGTAAAATAATTAATAACAATAAAAAGTTAAAGAAGCTGTCGTAATAATTAAAAAGACACGCAAAATATGTTTGATCTGTTGCCTACAAAGTTTACGTGTATTTACATAATTTGTTACGCGATTGTCGACATTAGCTATTGAATATCCTTGTTTCTTGCTCTTTATTGCTCATTCCATATTTTTTCAGGCGGTATTCTTGTTTATTACGTATATTCCCGCATAATTTGCTTCGTCGCTGCATGCGCATTGCGATGCATAAATGTAACACACAACCACCGGCCGAGTAAATATCACATGTCACGTAACCGAGATGCACCGCTCCCATTGAAATCGTCTTTAATTAATACACTCATTTTAATACTCATAATAACCGGTATGTGCATAATTAAGACGGTGAAAAAAAACAAAAATGCATTGGCTCGATCAGGAGATGTGCCGAGCGATCGTCCGCACGCGACTTCGATTAATGCTATTTATAATCCTCGTTCGTACATTCATCATCGCCATGAATGTAATATAAGTAATATTAATGACAACAAAACGTTTGTTGCGCGAGATAAAGAGCGCCGGTTCTCGTACCTCTTCGTAGCTGTTTTTCGCATCTTGTTGAATGCAAATGCGCCTCCGGGACGCAATCTCCGCGTATCTTGGAATCACCGCGGTGCGCAGCATGCGCAAAACATTGTGACTGCATAAATCTAATGGACGGGTCGACCACGTCGCGGTGTCACGAGCTTTGTGCATGAAATTATGCTACCGCGCATTTACCGTTCGCGGTAATACGATAAAGCTCTCTCGCGCGCGGGTGATTTCTCCTCTGTTTCCTCGCCGCGCGTCTCATTATCCGTTCTTAACGGTGCCCGTCGTCGTCGTCGGCGGCGGAAGAAAAAAGTCGCGATTCCAAGACGCGCGGAACGCGTGTATTCCCCGGACGAAACGACTTGCCACCTCGTCCGGTAATTGGACGATGACCGTGGGGATGCCGCGGTTTACAAGAATAACGTGGCAATTTAGCCGGCCGCTTAAGTCGCGCACGCTCGCGCCGGCGATTCGTTCGTTAATCAGCACCAGGTGTCGCGAAGTGCCGCCTCTCACCGAATGCGCACCTGCTTGTAAAATGCCCGCGTCTATACTCCAATAATTATTTATCAACGTCACGCTGGTGCAGGGGCGCGAGTCGATCCAGCGCGCATTCGATCGGCCGTTTTATTATTCACGATCACGGCGCGGCGTTTAGATCTTCTCGTTTCTAAACACAGTATTTCTTTATAACGCAATTAAAATTTAAAGTTATTTCCGTAATAAAATTCAATCGATCGCTTGAATGTAATCGAGCGATCGAGACTTCTATTTATGTCAAAAATTGGTGCGTTAATTCTATTTTAAATTTAAATTTAAGTGATTTTTATAATTGTATTTATCTTGATTTCTCGGGATGGTACTGCGACTTAGCTCGATACCGCATTCCAATCGATAAAACCATTATCCGAGCCGATGTCGCGAGATATCGCTTCATCGACTCTTCGTGTCGAGAGAACATCGGTAAAAAGCAGATCCTCTGAGAGGTTCTAGGGACGTAACTTTGTGAGCGCGACGGAGCTGAGCGAACCTGGGGCTTTGTTTCACCCCATCTTTATGTTCCGTCCCATCAAGTCGAGACTCCGACCGAGCGACACGATCTTAACAAATGTCGCGTGTCAGGATAATTGCGTGCGGAATTCGCCGATCCCACGACGAGCGCGTTGTTTCCGACGCTGCGGGAGAACGATGAAAGCCGCACGCTCCTGACAGAACCGCAGAGATTCCATGCTCCTGCGTTTGTACGAGAATTTACGTATGTGTGTGTGTGTACCATCACCTCCTTCGCCACGGGATGTCCGGCCGGACAGAATGTAGTAAACCGAGCGTGACGATTGTTCACCGAGGCATTTTTACACCTACGCCCTTCACCTCGCTCTTTCCAGGAATCCATCGATCCCGATCCTCCACACCTTGCGGCGTCTAATCGCCGTGACTTCGCATCGGAGCTTTCTTCTAAAACAATGTCGGGGCTTCCCGGAGCGCGTGCACAGGTTTGCGCTTTTACTCGGCGTGGTCCGCTCTTTTTGCTGCACGGACTTGTTGCTCGGAAAGTCGTTACAGGCCGGAGGAGAACGCGAGATCGCGCGCAAGAAAACTAAGTTCCTACAATAGTCACAGATCTTGCGCCTTTTACGATTGCAACGCACTATTATGGAAGAGATAATTTGAGAAACCTTTTTTCTCGACCAAGAGTGCAGAGAATATATACGCAGCTTCCGTCATTTGTATGTCTCTCTCGGTTATTTTATCGCACACTTTATTCACATCATATACATACATTCTCTGTATTATGTAAATACATTATAAATGAACAAGCGCGAGAGGAGCTAATTTATATAAATTGTCTAACTCGTAAATAATCGTCATTTTCTCTGTCGTTTTGCGTAACTTAAAAAAATATCAACGTTCTAATATTTTAGTTAAAAAACATCGAGGCCAGTTCAATCATGTGGTATTATAAAAGTGAGAGTGCGAGGTAATTCTACAATACATCCTGTGTAGAAATTCAATGATTTTTTTTTTTTTATAACTGCGGAAGGGTTAATTGCTACTTGCAGAGATTCAAAGAGGCCTGAGGCTGCGACAACAATCTTAGAAATGTCACGGTTCGAGGACGTGATTCTTTTCTGCGTTTTAGAGTATACCCGGAGGATATGCTTGTTAAACGACACAGTGTAGTATTTGCAGAAACGGCCGCAGACACGGCCCTCGCGACACGGCGTCGCACGATCGACCAATCGACGTGTCGATCGATGCATTGTGCTTGTGTTGAGCGATGACTGCGATTGGCCGATCGGGCACCTTCCGCAACCGACAGTCGCGCATAAGTCGTACGTGTTACTTGCTTTGCATACTTGACCGGCGGCGCCCGACGTGGTTCATTATCCATCGTAAACGCGTTTTTTGCCACGGATCGCCATTTTGGAATTAATTATCGACCGACTTGACGCGCGTCACATTAGCGTTTCCCCCGTGGCGCAATATACAAATTATTTGATCGACCAATCATCGAGCACGCTCGCTCGCAACGTAATGTGCATTGCGATCGCGCGCATATGAATATTGCGCGCGCGCAATAAATAATTGATATTCTCGGAACGGAAAGATTGAGACGGCGTTGACAATTTTATTATCACAATTTGTCGCGCTCGCACATCTATCAGCGCGACGATGTGGCAACCGAGATTTTAATTACCGTCAGGCGAAGATATAATCTTTATGTCGCGCCACTTATGTCTTTTAGAAAGTCAGTCATATTATCCGTAGTTGCTCTCTCATTAAGCGGCGTAATTTTTCGTACTTGCCGGATATGGTAATTTCTGCAATAATACAATTTAATGGGAACGCGTCGTGTTTTCAGAGAGCAAATTCTTAACTTAATTAAAAGTGAAACGTGAATTCACGTTTCTTATTACGTTACACACAGTTTCTTTATACATACTTGTACTTTATACATACTTTATCTCTCTGCTTTTTAATCCGTATGACATGTTTAGATTCTACAATCAACAAAATTTCTTTAAAGTTTAGATTGCAAAATATTCTAAAAATTGGAACGCGAGAAACGAAATGGGAATTGTGTCTGTATCTATTGTACAGGGACAATTGTGATGTTGTGAATTTTCTCGTCTTTGAATTATACGCAGTTTTTAGTCATCAAATCTTTAATGTTTCAGTAACGCGTTATGAACTTCAGTGCATTATGATGTACACAAAATAACGATGTTTTCTTACTCTCTTTTTTACTTCTTCTTAGCTGGCATGTTGGATTTTCGACTTGCAAGAAGTTTCGCGAGCGAAAGGTGAATTAATGCCAATAAGAACAGGCGCAGTTAATAAAACGGACTTTATTAAACGATTATATTAACGCAAACGTCGCCGCAGATTAATACACTGTCGGACCTCGAATGTCTCACTTCTCCTCGCGATACGCGCACCGAATGCGCGTACACGCGAGAAAAGGCAGGAGCTGACAAGAAATATGATCTACACTGTGCGGGCTCTACACGCGGTAGCTTTAAGATAATTACGACCGCGACCGATCATTATTTTTGCGCGTCAAAGGGCTAAAGTTCGTGCGCGGCAAAAGTTTGAGCGGCTCTCGAGAAAGACGCGTAATAAAGTGTGCTTTTTTAATGTCGCTTTAATTGGAGCGACATCGCGGAGACAGTTGTGATAAATGTTGCGCTGAGTTATCATTTGCGAAGCGTCACTAATATTTCTTTTTCTGACCATAATTTTTAAATCCAGGCACGACGCTCTCTCTTATTTATTTCTAATTTTCCGCGCGAATGCAAATCAGCGCTCACGGAAGAGGGTCAAAAGCGATCGGAGAATCTTCGTGTTCGAGACGAATTTAATACGACCGAGAATGTGCACGAGGCAGACGGTGCAGACGTGATGCGAGAAGTGAATCGGGAGAACAGGAGAGAGAGAGCTAAAGGAGAAAGGGAGGAATGAAGGGGAAAAGAGCGAAACGCTTGGCTACACGAGAGCAGGTGGAAGAGAAGAGGCGAGAACACGAAACTACTTGACTTGCGGTAGCGACGTGGGTTTTCTTGGCCCACCCGCACCTACCACTCGTCTCGATGTCACGTGTTTATAAATAGTGCATCAACGTAATGCCCGGCGGCTGTAAGCCACGGCGAAAGATTTACGTACAACCGTGGCGACCGAGCGAAGTGGCAACGCGCAAGTTACCGAGAGAAACGTGTTCCCTGAACGCGGAAAGGAATCCGCCGTGAGACGTAATAACGAGGTTGAGCGAGGCTCGCGCCTGCTTAGGCGTTACGATGATTCCCAGAACGTTCCGTCTGGCGATCGTCGGGTAATATTATTCGGGGCTGTCAGGTTCACACATTGCCGCGCATAGGGAAACATGGCAGAGGATTTCGTTACGTATTAACATCGAATTCTGTCGTCACGTCGGACCACACAGCATTTAAAACTATTTTCAGCAAAACAAAATTGCAAAGAAATTTCGATTAACTGCGTTGATATTTTCACAAAATACAAACTTATTTCAAAATTTGATTTAGAAACAAACGGCATCAGTGTAAAATCTGAGAGGATGATATAACAATTGTAACGCAATGAAATAGATTAGCTTAAGTTGGTCGAACTTAATTGCCGTCACAGTGTAAGTGGACGTGAGCAAAATCAGAATCCAAAAGTCGTAAAGATATCTTCGACAACGTAACGACACATATTTCACGGACCATGGCTTTCTCGGATGCGTGTTAGCTATTTCGGCTATTTGCGACACTTGCTCGTGTCAGACGTGCTCTCGCGTAGCTAACGTCTCGCTATTCCGATAATACGAGCAAAGTGTACATTATTTCGCTCGAAATCCACGTCCGCGGTCTGGTCGGAATCTGCAGCTCTTGACGGCGCCGATCGCTTCCAATTAGCCGCGCGCTTACAAATCGCGCGACCCGAAGATAATTAATAATACGAAAAAAGATCGCGGTCGTGTTGTCGACAATGCAGAACGGATCGCGTACCGACGATAGCGGTCTAAATTTAGCGAGTTCGCAAATGCCCTCGGTGACGTAGGAAAGATCGCGCAGAGTATCGACCGAAGTCGAGAATACCTCGTCGAGTATCTAAAGCGCAGCTAATTTTGTTAGGCAAGCTGAAAATGTGTGTTCACTTCGAGATGCGATTATCGTCAAATCGTAAAGAGAGACGCGTGCTTAAGAGGTTGTTATTTTTAATCATGTTGGTACTTTATCTCATGCAAAAGAAATGCGTTTAAATGAACTAATTTAAAGAAGAATATAAAAAAAAACATGTTATTTAAGATACATTTAAGATATTTTCCGGACGCAATTGATCTTTCATATTTCGTTCCCATTACATTTATAAACGTTTTACATACATTCATAAAAATATGTACTTTATCGCGCTATAATACATATTGCGTTTGTAATGGTTGTATCGGCACGTATCATGCGACAAGGCGATTGTCACATTTGTATCCCGCGGCGTCATTAGTCGAAGTTGATTCGAGCGAAAACGCGTATATTTCCTCTCCAGCGGCGCGATTAATCGTCTGCTTTAATGACGCCGAGATATTATACTCGGCGCGACGCAAACGAGCACTTAAATTTGACATACGGCGAACACAAAAGGATGTGTATCGCGTAAAATCGCACAGACGAAACAATCGGCTCGCACCGAGCGTGGAAGAGACTGTGTATCAACTGAGAAATGTGGCACGAAATGCATGTTAACGCACGCGATTCCCTCTTGGCGGATTATATACGCGGACATTTGTTAGATTAATGGAATCCGCGCGACTGGTGGCACAATGCGCTGGGAAATAATGGAACTCGTAAGTTGGAAACGCGCGTCAACGGGATCCAATTCTGGATGAACGAGACGCGCGCGACATCGAATTATCTCTAATTGCTGTAATCGGTTATTGCCGAGATTTATGCGCAATCTTGCATGTTCGCTGTCTTGTTAGTCATAAATCTTATGATCTTTTGAGGATCTACTTTTGAGGCAAGTTTTTTCTCAGTGAAAGTTTTGAGGACTCTTTATCTCTCCCTTCTCTCTCTATTGTCACTTTTTTCAATTTTTGATATTAAATATCTTTCTATAATTTTCTCTGCACATTATATTCCATTTCTGTTACGAATATTTCCATTTTTCATCAAAAGATAGTTCTGAAAGCTCTATAATAAGTTTTCAACATTAAATTACGGACAAGGTTAAAAGAGCTTGACCGATATCGCTCGTTCGATAATCTCACAATTCATTTTGCTTATGATCGATGGGACGTTACTCGTTTTAACTCGGCGAAACGCCATTTCTCGCGAACGAGGGCGGCTGAAGAGCCGTTTAAAGCGGACGCGACAATCTTCTTCCGTAGCCACTAAATCACGCGATTCTAAGCTCACAGATGCGAGTTTATAAATGTATCTCCCACGCCCTCCACTGTCTGGCCAGATTTCTCTTTTTACACCCTTTCCAACACCCTCGCTCACAAGCGGAATTCGCGGATCCTCTCGCTCTTTTGTTCCTTCGCATTACGTGTGTACGAATGCTATGTAGAGTTAAATTTTTTTTTTGTTTTTATAAATTTCATATCATTGAAGGTAGAAAAATAATGTTAAATTTATGTTAAACAAATAACAAAAATTTATCAATTTTGATACGAGAATTGTATAAATCATTCTTAAATTGCAGAAGACTTTTTAGAGAAGACTTTTAGCTCTTAATAAATTAATGTAATAGGTCACTTTTAATATTATTGATTTTAATTCCGCACCATTAGTGATCCTTACCATTAGTGCGGACGTACAATAACCTGAATTTCTTGATTTTTAATATTGCATGATTTTTTTATGTGCAAAAAAGAAACTTTCTAGTTAGAGTGATGAGAAACAAAATCACTTTCAGCTTCTTGTCAAGTTTCATATTAAATTCATTTTCAACTCTCGTTTTTCTTTACTCCTTGTGCGTTAATCATTCAGTATTATAAGTTGTTATCTTATAGAAGATTTTATACTTTTTTCCGGAGAATTAAAATTGTGCGTATGTGTGAGAAAGTGTTCCCTCAGATGACGCAGGATGAGATGCTCATCTTTTTGTTTTTTCAACCTCGTGCTAACGGTTGACTTCGTTCCAAGTATGCCGCCGTTCCAGCTCCGAGCTCTTTCCGGCTCGTCGACTTTAATTGACCAGACAAGTACGAGGGGGTGGTGGTTGGTCTGGACATTCACTTGGAATCATACAACAACGTGCGAAGACTTCTCGCGACGCGCGTGTGAAAATAGACGCTCAATGCCTCCGCGAGACGGCGGAGCTGCCAACGCGGCTGCCGCGGCGCGATGCTTGACTGTTATGAGCAGCTATAATAACAGTGACCAGTTGCCGCATGGTGGAACTTCTCATTAATGGTACACCCGCGAGACTATGAATCGTGCTTCATGGTGAAGTGCACCGTGTTGCTCTCTGAACGGGAAGACCGAAGTCTGTGAACGCGGATGAATGTAGTCGGGAGAAGTTCGTCGTTGCTCTCGTATTGTGTGACTCCCCAATGACAATAATAGCCGGTGCGAATGGTCGACTCGCGAATTGCGCTCGTCCACGAGTCACGATCCTCGCAAATTGTCTTGAAAATTGCGATAAATCAACACGAGGTCTTCTCTCTATCTGGTAATATCATTAATAATAATGTCATATGTGATTACATGTATGAAGTAGCGAGATGTGTGCGTTCCGTGTGAGAGATGAGAAGTTCTGTTGAAAACAGGCAATTCCGTGGAGACGTTAAGCGCTGTCACAACATGCAATATGCGCAAAAGTAATATATTTTGTGAATGTAGGATATATATATTATGTAAATTATTATTGCAAGTTTCACTCAAGTTTACAAAACAAAAATATCAAATAAAAAATGATTCAAAAGATGCGTAGAAGAGGGAGGAGATGTGTGTATTTTGTTATTTTCTTTAGTCAGCATCGTGTCGAGGTGACAATGATTGAGAGCACAGAAGACGAATGATTCGCAGCGAGTTTGGAGATTCCGTCAGAGTTATGAACAACGTGGAGGATCACTAATGGTGCGGAATGGCAGTCGCAACAGCTTCTTTATCGATGTAAACAACAGCTAAACTCACTGGTAGCGGTACACCGTGCCAAAGTGCCGTCGTATTTTTGGAACGCACTCAGCGTCATGGCGTCTCACGTCAGCACGCCCTCGCTCGAGTCACCAGCGTCTTAGGTGCTAAAAAGTGCCAACAAACATTGTCTGTCCTCGCTCTTTATCACGAATGATGACATTTAAAAAATTGTTCTTTCCAACCAAATATAATAATTCACATAATGCAATAAATAAATTAAATATTGCTACGTGTAGATAAAATTAATTTTATCTTTTTTAAATATTTTTTTTTTGTAATTTTTTGTGCACATTAAATATAAAACGATCGTCGTCGTTCGAGTTTTTTTTTTTTTTTTTTTTAGAAGAGGGCACACTTGATACGGTGTTAATTGGTTCTTGAAGTCGCAAATGCGGTGCTACCACGGGAAACCAATATAACGTTTACGAGTGCACATAAGAGACGGTCATAAATCAAATGCCTGAAAACGAATGAAAGGATAGGGATCGGGCCGGTTTGTTACATCAAGGCACGACTTGCCGCATATAATATACGTATATCGCGTTTATATCGTGTCAAAAAATCACTGTTTGCAAAAAACATTTTAAACGTCGCTTTAACGACATTATCACGCACGTGAGATTTTGATAATAATTAATTTGCGGAAATATAAAAAAATAAGAAACATATATATTTGTTTTCTAATACATTGTATTATATAATAGTATTAAATTTATGATTATTGCGTCTAAAAATAGTCTTGTGCTTAAGTAACGTACATACTGTGCATGTGATGGAGATAAAAACACAATATTTTTTGTCGGTTTCACATTATTTCTTCTGTGATGTTTTTTCTGGTTAGACTAAATAATGATTAACCTGTTTTATGATAATGGATAGTTCGATCAATTATCGTAAAACCGCATTACGGCGGCGACATGCGCTGAAAACCGAGAAAAACACAGAGATTGAGATGTTTAAAAACCGCCTCTTATTGGAAGAAGATAACGCGCTGTGTGAGATAATGGCACGGTCGTTCGCTTCGCTCGCGCGTCGCACGTCGATCAGGGTAATAACATAACGTATCCAACGTGACAACTGTTTCTTCTTTAATAGGTAGCGTCTAAACGATGTCCGCGCTAATGTGTATCATCGAGCTTGGCGGAACCTGTGTTTAACTCATCAATAGTAGGGTCAAAAATCCATGCCAGGCGATTATAATCCTATTACGGACCGTCGTTTCATGAGTTTTCTTTATATCTCGTAATTACAACGTATGTGATCACAGTTTTAACGCGAATTTGTCAACTTATGGCGACCGTTCTGCTGTGTTTTCTAGCGAGTCGCGGAGATATTTTTTCCCGATCGAACTTTAGTGACTCGTTCGAGAAACTGGTTCGATTTTTAAACGACTTTGTACTTTGTACACTTCGAGTTGTTGTTAACTCGTATCGATAATTTTATTTAAAGCATACATTTGTATTCTATATTTTATAATCGTCGTCGTTTTACTTCCATAGAGAGAGAATTAACTTAAATCGATGTAAAAGACAGAATAGTTTGGAACGTCGAATAAAAATCTATACTTTTTAATTAAGAAATAATGTAAAAACATTTTTTAGCGCTTTTTTACCACATTATCTGCAGCAATGAAGTATGTACAATGTACATAACATAACAGATTCTTGTTTTACAACGTAAAAGTCTTATTACGTGACAATTATAGATATACGATGAAAACTTTACTTTGTCACAAGAAAAGAGAGGAACGTCTTTGTCAAAATTTATTTGTTCACTCGACGAATGTTCCAAATTTCAACGACAAAGACTATAAATGTAACGCGCGACTTTTCACATTAATATTTAAACGTATTATCTTGCGCTCGGCAAGTCGAATTTTAAATGCTTGCGATATATTGATGTTGATCTAACAAAATGGCACCACTAAACACAACGAATGAAAAAACATGTCTTATTTTATATGTTTGTCTATTATAACACGTTTGTCTATTATATATAATTTCACGAATTAATCTAAATTTAGCTGCGGCGTTGCATAACGATCTCCTAATTTAAAAAATATATTTTTCATAGATTTATATACTGAGTGCTTATATTTTCTGAGTTTTCTTTTTAACAAATCACGTCATAACGGACGCTTTTATATTAGATAGTGTTAACGGTACGTTGATATTATTTCGTTGAGTTTGCTGAAGTATATTTACGCTAAACGTCTCGTCGTTATTGCAAATCTAACTTTCGACATTATTTTCGACGTGTCTTTTACCTCATCCCTCGGACGAGGTTTTTTATTATGTAACTAGAAAGAAACATACTAGGGATTTTTCCATTACATACGTTTTTGCAGAAATTATCCGTAAAATATGTTATAAAATCAATATCACTCACACGAAATATACAATCTAACTTACGATCTAATAATTAAATGTGAAAAGTTTTTCAACAAATCGCTTCTGACCGTTTTACGTCAACCCACGTTGAGTCGGTGCAATTTGTTTAAAAGTTTCCAGCGACTTAGTTAATTGACTTCGCGATCTCATTGTCCAAGCGGCCACGATCCATTTACCGCGCTCTATTTCGGGACGACGCGGCGCGCTTCGCGCGGCTAAGCGCGTCTGCCATGTGGGTGTTGAATTCACTTCTGTTTACTAATTTTGACGATTCCTCGCGATGTGTTACTGCGCGCACGTCATGTAACGCCACGTTAATTGCGTCTCGGTTTCCATTGTGTCCGCAATGGCCGAATATACGACGCATCGCGACACTTTCATCAGTGGGCGCGATGGACAACGTGTCTCTTGTGCGGTTTACCTCGTGGCATAATTACGTGGCCGATTAATCCAAGTGTACATAGAGATAAAGGGCGACTATATGAAAAAATAATTTACTGTGTGTGAATAAATATTTAATAGGAAAACTCTTGATTTTATAGAATACAACAAAATAAACATTACATCTTTGATCATTCTTTTGATAATTGAAAATTTCTTTACTATTTTCTGCTCAATCTCGTCTCGCACAGATTTTATAAAGACGCAGTCGCGTGAGCAGCAAATGCGAGTTGCGATCATCTCCAACAATTGTATCGTGCGGCCTATCTGCTGTGTGGGTGTCGTCGGTAAATCTCACGCACGTAATATGTCACACGCCTGTGTCACGCGTGCGTCCCGTTGACAATGGAAGTGACGCGCACGTCTCGAACTCCGCGTTGTATGTGTGGGTATATAACGTTGCAAGAGCCACTCTCATCGGCGACATCATCGGGCACACCCTAAGATCGAGAGCCACCTTTGCGCTCGCCAACGGAGTACGCTTCTTTGAGCTTGTCGGCGCGTGACACTCGGCGAGTAAAATCTTCGTTCGAAATATACGCGCGGAAGTTGTCACGCGAGACGTCCCGTCGCTGCTTGCTATGATGCGTGATACATCTCGCAGTGCGATATTGAATTATGGTAATGTGCGAGAGTGCTAGAGTCTGCCGGCCACATAAAGTTTTCCGTGACACGTTCCTAGACGTGATGTAGACTTCACGCGTGCACCGAAATTAGACATTGAAGTGTAATTTTAACCTCACAACAGACATTCATCAGCTGAAATTTATTCCGGAAAAAGTCACATTTTTTAAATATATTTATTATCATCTTCGCACAATGATTGATGGTACTTCTACTTGGATAACAATGACGCCCTAGCCTCTTATTCTTTTCTTTTGCCGTTTCTTCCGTTTCTTTTTTTAGTATTTTCGTTTTAATTTCGTAAAGCGAATTCATCGCTTCGTCAGACTAAACATCTTATCCGTCGCAGAAAAAGAACGAGAGTACCGTCTCGTGCGAACAATATCGGATGGCGCGAGGCGGAAGAAGGAAAAAGTACAGAAACTGGAGAAAAAGGATGCGTGTCGAGAGAAGAGAGTGTCTGGAGCGCACGAAACTTTTCAGAGCAACAGATGCTCGGCTCTTTTTCGTCAGTCTGGAAATGTAAAAAAAGTTCTCCTCCTTTCCGGACCTGTGTGTCAAAATCGCTTGGGACAAGAGGACTTATTTATTGGTGTCTCGCGCAAATTCCCCGTCTGTTGGCTATTATTTCTATGCGTCAAGTTAAAATAAAATGTCCCACCTCCACATAATTCAACGAATTAAATAAATAAGATTCCGAATCATTTTTACTTATTTTGCGTTATGTAGATTTTGCGCACATTTGTTGACATTAATTTAACTTTAAAATATTAATTTTTAACTTAAAAAATGAGAAAACATTCATTGCTAAAATCAATAAGTCATTACATTGCCACTGCGTTTTTTTATCAAAGAAAGCAACGTGTGAACACGCGACATAGTTTCCAAGCGATCGCTGTCGAACTGTTTAGATTCTCTTGAATCGGACGTCTGTCGTGTGTCGAGCGTCAACTCGAAAAAGAGAGAAAGTGATAGGGAGAGAGTGAGCTTGGCTCGAGACGCGCGGTCTAAGTTTGCTACAAACGCCGGACAACTCTGATATATTAGTTTCATGCGTGGTTACATAACCGCGAGAGCTCTTCGGCTCTTCGCATACCCGACGTCAGGCGCTGTCGCCGCGGACGAGGCGTCGACGTGGTCTTCGTCGTCGTCGTCGTTGTCGTCGTAGTCGTCGTCGTCGTCGTCGTCGTCGTCGTCGTCGTCGTTGTCGTCGTCTACCGCCTCGTCGTAGTCGTCGTTGTGGTCGTCTTTGTCGTTGCCGTTGTCATATAGAGTCTGTTGCATCTTGCATTCTACTGGCGTCGTCGTGTCTCATAGGAAAATACCATGCGGTGACCTTAGCGATACTCCCTGCTTTTTGCAGGGACTTTGATAGATGCCACCCGCGTGAATTCCATTTTGTAGCTGATGATGGAAGTTTCGATTACAGCTTGTTCGTTAGCGCCGAAACGCAACATTGTTAATCGATGACCTCCGTCCTATTGAATCGCGTCGACGTTCACAGAGGTCGACGTAAAAAACGCTCACGACAAGGTTTATCGCATTTATCGATACGTCTTCGAATGCGTTGCAATAAATTGACGGTTGAAAACGTGAACAGAGATTTCCGGAATTATTATTGAAAAGAATAGAAAAATGCGCAACAGACAAGAAACGTAGATAAAGTTAAATTGGAAATTATAATACCGACAACATGCGCAACATTAACACAAAATATGCACTCTCGGTTTTATCTTGAAATAATCTAGCTAGACAACTGTCTAGCTAGAGTCTGTCTAGAGAATAAATACGAATCATGAAGAAACATGCGTGCGAAGCAAACAAGTTCCGTTGTTCTCTCGAATGCGACATGACGATTTGGCTTGTCCGGCATTTGTAGAGCATTGTTACGTGCGCTTGCATACAATTTCGCGATAAACGTAAAGAGATATGAGAGGAACATGTAAAGCGGACATTTCCAAATAATGTGTCTTCGCAACGGTAATGTAAATCTTTCACGAAGTAAAAGAAGGAACGATATTTTCTCACGAATGACTTGACGTTTGTGTATAGACAAGACGTAAATTCAATAATTCGCGAGGTACCTTTTGATTAGATTAATCGGAAATAATGATCTTCGGCTACAACGAATAGGAGGTAGAACGGGAGGCGTCGAGCCGCATTTCGTAGTTTCATCTGAGGCAAAACACGACAGTTTGGCACGACGGCTACACGTGTACTATTGTTCGTTCAAACGCCGAGGCCACCCACCTCTTGCACGCACAAGAGCGGACTGAAAGACGAACGGAAGAAGAAAGAGACAGAAGGAGAGAACTTGAGGAAGAAGCGGAACGTTCGTCATGAGATGAAGGAGAACGACGGAACGATCCGCTTGTCATTTGGCGATTCCGCGTGTCCAGGATCCTCAGACTCAAGCCGTGTATTATCGTCGCTATTATTGCTCCTTCGCCACCCCCGCTATCCTTCTTCACGGACAGTGTGACAGACAGCTTTCGCTTCGTCTCTCTTTCTCGTTCTGCTTTGTCTCCTTATTTCTAATACTTTCACGTCTTCTCAGCGAAGTCATGCTCGCGACACTTCGTAATGATTAATAAGGCCTGATAATTCTCGATTTGCGTTAGATTAAATTGAGTGATTAAAAGAACTTGTCAAACACTTTCAAATGCATTCTGTGCATTTTGAATGTTTCTATGTGTCGAAACATTCTATGTGCGGAAACTACATTTACGCGGCTACACATGAGAGAAACATGTATGGAAATGGAAATAGAGGACATTTCGAAAAAAAATAATAATGACAGGAGAAGAAGATTAAAGTAGATGTTCTAGCTGAATAACAAGAAGAAAGAGAAAGTTAGAAAAAATAAAAGAAAGGCAAGTAGGCGGAAGAAATGAGACACAGAAAGACAATAAAAAAAAAATTTAATTACTCTGTTTGATTATATAATTATTTAATGAAAGTAAATATATAATAATTATCTGAAAATCATCGTTTTATTTTACAATAACTCGTACTCACACCAAAAGGAAAACAGATTTTCTGCTCTATAGAACAATAAATTACTTGCGCGATATGTCACGTGTTGTTCTCTTAGTGCGAACGTAAGCGACATCGCGCTAAATTGACGCGAGAATATTACGTTTGTCGAGCGCGTGGCTCGAACTTGAGCGTATTCGTGCACGTGTGTACTGACGTACGTGCACGCCGCGAGCTAGTAAACATTTCTGAATGTTTTATCGCGTCATCGCGGCGGACAATTATATCGCGTTGGCGTCGTCGACGATTCTACGGTCGTCAGCGGCGGCAACGGCGGCGGCGTCTATCGCTCGCAAAACTCCTGGGAAATCTCGGTGGGATTTGCGATACGTTTCTCGCATGAGTTGTTGCGCGCATTTCACATGCACGCAGCGGAATTACGCGCTACTTGACACTTTGTCGTCGGACAACGTATCCCCCACGCGCGTGACTCACTCATCATCCGAGTTGTTACGCGCAGCGACGATTTCGGTGATCCCCGCCGAGCGCTTATTAGCCACTCTTGCTAACGCGAGACTTGTCGCGTTACAATGTCACGACACGAAACTCGTTTCATTTGACTACTTTATTTAGGCGAACAAGCACGCGAGAGAGATGAGTAACGCACTCCTCACCACAGAAACATCATAACTCTCATACATTATATTCCACGTGGAACAATGCGAGTGTTGTGAGGATTACGTTTTGAGACGTTCGTACGCACAGTAACATACTTGCTGCTCCATTTGCTAAGTACACTTTACACTTAATTAAGCGTGTATAATATTTTTAATATTATTTTTTAGTTATATTTTTTATTTTAATTTGTAAGAATTTACATAATACTTTTGAGATTTTGTTTTCGATTTATTTTTCGATCCTAATTGGTTACACGCATTTTCTCTCTCGCTTGCAGTCTCGGAATTCGTGAGCTCTAAGATTTTCTTAGCATTCCGAGGCGCACCGATATAGTTTCGCTCATGTAATGCATCTTCCGTGCATTCCTCTGGCAAGACACCTCGTGTAATATCACGATCTCCGTCTTTAAATGCGACTAAGCCGCAATCCGAGTTGCCTTCGCTGATGACGGCGATATCGCCGTTCTGCGAGTGGCGCCCGGAGTTAACGCGATCGTTGACTGAGACGACCTACTGTCATCTGAGAATAGGCGATACTCGACCGTAATGTTGAAAGCAAAGTTGTCGCGCCACTAACTTGGAAACTACGATTCTGATTTCACAATTACAAAACATTGCTAATTTTTTTTTTTTTTTTTTTTTTTTTTTTTTTTTTTTTTTTTTTTTTTTTACATAATTTCTTAATCTATTTTCTCCACATTATATATATATAGATAGTTGTTCGGTTGGAATCGATGATTATTCGCTAATGCGTAAAACGATTCGAAGGTCAGGGAGAGGAGACCGGCAAGAAGAGTACTTAAACACCAGACACACGTGCATGCAAAAAAAATCCCGATGCACTTTGTGCATCTCGATCTTGTGACTTACGTAAGCGCGTTTGCGCGAGAGGAGCAATATTTCCGCGCTTGTCACGCGACGAGACGACCGCTCAGACGAGCAAACGCGACGCGACGCGACGCGACGGACTTACCACCCACGCGAGTCGGGCAGCGAAGCGGCGTTCTCCATTTGTCTATTCGCCCTGTCGTCCGTCTTGCCAATCGCGGTACAACGTGACCGACTCCTCTCTACAACGCGTCCTCTCCGTTCCCCTCGTCTAACCGACGACATATATGTCGCTTCGCGGACCGCGCGAAACGTTACAATCATCGTTCATCCCACGGCGAGCCGCCCTACGGTCGCATTTGTCCCTCTTCGTCCTCTTCGGTCGTCGTCGTCGTCGTTGCCGTCTACTACTCGCGTTAGCACATACACGCGCCACGTACGCGGCTGACGATTCTTCGCTACTATTTCAAGCGAGCCGCGGAAGAGTGAGTCCGCGGACGAGTCTCTACACGCGCGTCGCGTTTGGACGGTGTCCAGGGCTATCGTCCAATCGCCGCGGTGATTATTAGCGCATGTGGCTTATCCGATTGTCGCTGGACATCGATTCCGCAACGCCTGGTAACGTAACTAACTAACGAGAACGCGAAAAGGTTTAAGTAAAATCAAGTGGCTCGGTAGAAAGGAGTGAAAGTCTGTTATTACAAGAATGTCGAGTTTAGATATCACAATCGCTGCCATAAATTATCAGCTTGTCGCTCGATATTGACTCCGCGATATCTTACCCCGAGGAAATTTAACAATATAGCATTTCACGATTATCACATTAAGAGAAAAAATACTCCACCATATGCGTCGAGATTAAATCGGCGAGTTTTAATATCGTAATTAGTAAATGTAAAATATTTAGAATTGCTTAGATGTTTTAATGTCACTGTTACAGTTTGTCATTTTTAGTTTTGTTTGAAAAGCAAAAAATAAAATTCTATTATACATTTCATCACATATTTTGATTATACATTTTTTTATAATTTTTCAAAACACATTGATGTTTTATTACATCGAGACGAATGTCACGCATATCTTTAACAAGTGATGAATAGCATTTGTACTCGATTATTTGCCGATGAGAAATCGAAGCTTTTATCCGCCAGATACATTGTCACTCTTCTACGCAGAACAGATCTTCTATAAAGGTGTTTTACTTTGCAAAAGGTCAAGCATTCTCGCGCAGATTTCAACGAGATTGTCGCGAAACGATGTGGAACGTGCTGAATCCGCGAACGCGCGCGCGCACCTCGATGCATCGTCGCGCACAAAAGCGCGGAGAGAGTCGCACGAACAGAGGAGGTACGACGTGGCTCGGAAAGAGCCAGACGTCGCCGGCAATAACTTGTTGCACCCAACCACTTGTTGCACGCCTCTCAAAATTCTTCACGCCTCGCCGAGCAATTTTACCGTAAATTGCCTCTTCGGGAAAAAATCTCTTTCTCTCTCTCTTTCTCTTTTTCTCTCGTGGCGTATCTCATTGGGTGCGAGGCCAAGACCGAGAGGCAGGAAGATGATCGGTCTGCGTTGCTCGTAGTATCGCGAACAGGAAGAACCGAGTAGTGGAAGTTAATAGACGAACGTAAAATAATAAATTGAGAGATTTTGCCGCGGAACGATAGGCTCGCGCACGAGAGCGGCGCTTGTTACTTCGTCGCAAGATGTTCGCGCGCGATATTTCGTCATTTGATCGATTTGCATAAATAAGATCATCTTTTTAATCAAAAAATTTACATAAAAAAACAGTTCTTTGACTTTTTTTTCTTTGAGAAAAATACCGTCTTATCGATTTATCCGCAGTGCCGTTCGTCGTTCGTCTGTACGATTACAAAATCACGCCCGCATACCAAGATCTTAAAGGCAATTAAGGGGCCGGCGATCAAATTATTCAGACATGCCAGTCCTTTGACGTTGTACCGCCTCCGTAGTTACATGATTTCGTCTTGCGATAGTGTGCGTGATCTTATTACTATCACATCAACAGAGTTGAATTTAAACGCGTTGAGTGTTCGGCACTTGAAAATTTAGCAGACAACATATTGGATTTTATGTAATAAACTAGTTTTTTTTACTTTGTTGCAAAACAGTACATTTCCGAGCATAATTACATTTTATCATTCTAATGATTTGAAAAAAAAAACGATAAAATATTCAAAGAGTGTAAGATTTTATCTCGTATTTTCTTCAATCACACATCTTTCAAATTTTTGAAGCCTGAACCGACAATATGTCGACAGAATCGCACACTGAACGACCGGACTCGGTTTCAGATCAAGTTGCTTTGAAAGCGGAGCTGCTGTATGTGTGAATTTATTAAGTGCTGAACGATGCGCAGTACATCAAAGTACGTAAGTATTATTAGACGGTGACACGTTGCAACGAAAATAGGAACACCCCCGCTGCTTTCAAATATTGTCGGAACCTCGACCTTGCGTTTCAGCAATCATATATCATCGTTCACTTCTAATTTCTGTTTCTATCTTTCTGTTACCGAACAATTTTTGCGGTGTCATTTCATTGACATAGATGAAAGTAACAAGTACATATTTTACCGTGTTGTATATATTTACTCGTGTGTTTTCGCTCATATAATACTAATGTCATACTTTTAATTATACTCTATTTTCATGTATTACAGAAAATTATTAAATCTCTCTCGATAAAAAAAAAATAAATAAATAATGAAACGTCAAACAGGTAATCGATTTTACATACAAGCCGCATACGGTTACCGTCGCGAAAACGAATTTCAATTCTCGTTTCTGGCCATTAGACGCCTAAGTGCTTGTAAGTCGTTGCGCGAACTACGACATCTGACATCTTTAACGAAGATTAATTAAATGCGCCACGATGACAGTGATAAATCGCGCGCCGATATAATGTCGCAGTGATACTGCATGTTTTGAGATTCGCGCGCGTCGTCGATTAACTTCTACCAATTAAATTCCTCTCGGTAGACCGACCATTCCCATGCGATCGCTCAATGACGGCAATCAGGAAGAGGCGCCGAAATCTAAGCGATCGAGCGCGAGCTCGCGTCGGATCAAACAAAGTATCGCCGCGTTCAGTCACCTAACGCGTTCACGGTCCGACAAATTCACATCTTGATCGCGTTGAGCGATCAGTCTATCTCTCGATTCTGATTGACATTTGTACGATGATGACGAGGTGTGTGACGGTTCGCCACGCAGTTGCAAATCCTCTCTCTTGCCGTGTGTCTTCCTCGACCGATTAATATACTCGTAGCGCCCGCAATTAATATCGGCGCGATATAAGCGTGCGCGCGGCACAAAAATCGTTTCCATGCATGCAAATGAGCAACTCGGCATTAATTAGCGTCAACGTCGTCGAAGTGGGGCCGCGTTGCAAGCGTGTAAGAGCCCGCATAGCGCAAAAACGATTCTTACGCTTGCGTTCTACACGCGTGCATGTCTCCAGCTATAAATGTTCGCGGCTGATCTTAGCGATCGCGTTTCTTTTTTTGCAAAGTGGAGGATGTTTAAAGTACAGACCAAAGCATTTGCACTAATAATCGGGGCCGCAAATCTAGCGATGCTTTCAATCAATAGCCGTGCAATAGATTTTGAATTATGACTGGATGCAGTCTTTTCATTTCTTATCAGCGCTAATATATTTTAGCTCGTTAATTATATATAATTGTAGAGATAGGTTTAAATGAGGTTTCACTTTGTTTGCGCAATGATATTATGTGACAAGTGTAAAAAAAAATTGAGTAATAAAAATGACAAAAGTTTGTTGTCAGAGAAAAATTTATTTTCAGGTAAATAAAAATTCAGATCAATAAAAAAAATTAGAACGATAAAGATTACCTGTTACTTACTGAAAAAGTTAATTATGAATTCTCCGCGTTTAATCTTTAGATTGAGACATCTCGTATTTATGCCACGTCGCCGCATAATAATTTCGCTTGTAATTAGAAACCTATATGTACCTATTTTCCTGTGCATTTAATGCGGCAAAATATCGCGAACAAATCAACGCGTCTAACAACATCTGACAACATATTCCGCGTGTGTCGCACCATATATAATTACGATATTTCAAACTCTGAAACCACATCGTTTCAACTGAGCAAGCCTCTTTAACACTGTCTCGCTGCTTCAAAAGAAGGTCGCTATCACTTCTAATATAGTTATTATATTCCGCGAACACTATTAAACATTGCATCCTCGTTCACGTCGAGCGGGAAGCAAGAAGCGTCGCTACACTTCTTTATTTGCTTTACAACGTTGATGTTAATAGGGACGAAAAAAAGAGGAGAACCTCTCAATTAACAATTTGCACTTGCGGCTTTCTCGCGTCGTTCCTCCGAGCAAAAGAATAGATTCGCGTCGGTGACGAATCGTCTGCGGGGATAAATACGAGGATGTTCGCCCGATGCGAGAGAAAGGAAATAAAAGAAGAAATTCTCGATTCACAGCTCGACTTATTAATGGCCGTTGCTCGAGCCGTCGTTCGAGCGTGCTAAAGGAGGTGTCTTGTTTGCCTTTCCACCTAATTCAAAACCGACGCGTACGCGCGCGCGCGCTCAGAACTTCTCGAATAATGCGTGGAGCTACAGACACGCATGCACGCACACACGCACGCACGCATGTACACACATACGTACGCGCGTACTCGCATCGCGCCTCTGTCACGGGAATCGCACCTGTCCGAGACTCGTTCGTGCCGCGAGCCTTAAGCCTGTCAGCGAGATTCATACGGACTTGGATTGATATATCTCCGGAGAGCGCGAATTCGCTCGGCTTCTCTCCACATCGGAGAGCCTCTTTCACCTTCTTTCGCGCCTCGCCGATCCGACTGTGTCGAGGAGGAGTCGCGCGGTCACTCGCGCGTTATATTGTACACGTTTAGCATTTGGACGTGCGTACGTACGTGCGAAGAAGACCGACCGATAAAGACGCGGAAGAACGAAGCTCAGTTTACCTTGCATGCCGCAATTATTTTATGTGGCAGCTGTAATAGAGGATATCAAGCTTGTGGATATCTCTCGCGTCTTGTTGCAATATATAAAGCGAGATGAAGCTATCAAGGTTTGAAAATAACCCGTTATATAAAAGCAAGTACGTTAAAAATATCTTGACAGATTATTCTGATAAATTTCCGGTTATAAACAGGCTTTTGTTTTTCATCCGTACTTTCGTTCAATTGAATACGTCAAGTGATAGACGTGTCTTGCGCACATTGCAATTTGTACTCAAGCTCTCTCTTTCTTTCCTTCCTCTGATGTGTCCTGTAATGACTCACAAATTTAAATTCACATTGTAATGCAAAATAATTACAGGTATCGATAATTATATCCGACTCGGAGTACGCTCCGCGATTAAAGAGCTACGTACGAAAGAAGACAGCGCAAAGAGATCGACATGTGAGGAGAGGGTGGGCGCTCGCGAGCGCATTCGCGATGACGTACGATAAAAAATCTCATTTTCGTTGCACCTTGCGCGTGGTGGTTGCCACGCCCGCTAAATTATGTTTTTCCCAAATTGCTTCGCGCCACGCCCGCTCGTACGTTTTAGACATCGAGAAAGAGTTGACGGTCGTTATGAGTCGGTCGATTTTTCGTGCGCCTTAGTCTTCCGCTCGCGTTTCAAAACGTTTAAACTCCCATCAACAGTAGGAACTAAAAGAACAAGAGTAACGTAACGAAGATAACACTTAGGAGTGCAACTCTGTACGAGTTCTGTAAGCGCTTTGTAAAATAATTTTAACTTTTTAAAATAAAAAGATATATTTTTACAATATACGCTCTGTTTTTGTGCCATAATAAGAATATATAAAAAACCGAAGGTTTGTTTTTTAGTATGTTGTAAAACCTTATGAATTTATTGCAGAACTACCGAGAGCTTGTACATTTGCGGATTGACGATCAGAATTACGGCACGCACAGCCTCTCGTGATTTCCGGCGCACCGACAGATCTCTCGCCGGATGAATGGAAATCGCGTGAATGACCGAGGATTGCCCTCGGGTGATCGAGAGAGGCAGAATGAGCGGCGGCGATCCGGCGTGCGTGATCGCGAATCGAGCGAGTCTCATGAACTGAGCTCTTCGCGATTCCCGCAGGTCGCTCGCTTCGGGGGGATCGGCGGTATGAGGAATAATCCTCTCTTCGTGTGGTGCATGCGTTTGAGAGAAAAGGAAACGAAGAAGAGCCACCGCGAGAGAGACAGAGAAGAGGAAGAAATAGCCAAGTAGAAAGTGGCAGGCCACCGTTACCGGTGCGGCCGAAAACGCGCCGCCTCGAGGCGCAATATGCAAACGACGCTTTAAAACGGGATATCTGCGCTTCGTGCAGATCGCCGTCGATCCGCTGGTATTACCTTGGTTTTACTGTTTTCACGACGTGCCGCCGACCGGGCGGACATTAGGCCCACACATCTGGGTCTTGCGATTCTCCGGTCGCCAATAAAAGAATTTTGACAAACTTGTGTCGAAGTATCGGAGAAATGGCGAGATAAAAAATCGAGAAACTCAGTAGATGTAAAATTTGCATGTGCATTGCAGTAATTATCATAAATATTCGTGATTATTATATACAAGAAAATATTACAATTATATGAAATATGCAAAATGTAAAATGTAAATTCAGATTTAAAAATAAAATATAGATGTAAAGTTAATAAATGTCAAAACAGTAATGTCGATAAATCATGAAAGGTGGCATTTTCACAATTCGGCGATCCTATCGCAGCGCGTTTTGTCTATTTCGGAAGAAGATTCCGTTACGAGCACAGGCTTGCGCAAACGTTGACAAAGAAGAAGCGCGGCGGAGGAGCCTCGGGGGAGGACCGGGTCGAAGAAAGAAGAACGACTTGTGAAGGACAAGACGAACGGAGGGAGGGAGAGACGCGAGAGGAGAGGGTTGCTCTAGATATAAGAGAGCCGTAGCCCGAGGCGCGACTCGGCTACCGACGTTCTCTCCGCTCTCCGCGCATAAGAGGGCTCGGGAGAAGAGCGAGGTGCGCACAAGATGAAAAGAGATGAAAAGAAAAGATGAAGGAAGAACGGGAGGCGGTGGGGGAGAAGGGAACGTCCATCTCATCCATCCTTCTACCGTCCCCTCGTTCTTGCTCCTCCTAATGATAGCGTGCACGTTGCCCCCTTCGATGCGCTGCATCGGGCAACAACAACAACAGCGGTGGCGGCAGCAGTGGCGGCAACCAACGGCAGCGGCACAGCATCCAGCTCTTCGACGCCGGAACGTATACAGCGGAGGAACACGACGGCCGGTGAAGGCGAACCTAACTACCAGAGCACGCCTCCGCCTCCGTGTACTAAAACATTACCACGCCGGCAGCGTCGACTGCCGCCGCTACCTTGTAGGGTATCATCCAAGGCACGTATACAGGGCCCCTAAGTGCTATTCCGGGGCTCCGAACCGCCAATGCCACCCTTCAGTCGTTCCTCCGCTTTCTTTTCTCCTCCCTCCTCTCTTGCGCCACTATCGCGAGGGAGAGATGGGTAATCGAGCGAGGCCCGTGATTACCCATTGAGGGTGGAATTCATTACGGCGAAATCCACTTTGATACGCTTGCTTTTTTTCTCTATCTCTTCTTTTGTTGGCCACCTATCGACCGCCCCCTCGTGAGGCGAAGGTATATAAGGAAACTTCAATTATGAGATAATTGCACGCGGCGGTGTTTTCTAAGTTCGCGCGAACATGAATTATGCACGATAATAAACACTCGTATTTTTTGTATTTATTAATGTTGCAAGTTTCACTTGTTACAATTTTATACAGTTATACTTATGACTTTTTTTTTAAGTAAAGATTTTTTATTATGCTTTCTTCGCTTTGATTTCGAATTACATGCCAGATGGACGACGATAAGCTGCTGTCTCGTTTTTAAATCGCAGTTTTTTTCCGGATATGAATTTATCCCGTCACATCTCGTTAGCCGAACGGCGGTGGAACCTCCGGCCAGAGCTGAGTCGAAGCCGCGAGACGTGACCTCGCGCGGCTGAAACCCGGCAATCTGTCTTCCTTTCTACAAAGTTGAATTTCAATTCTAGCGTGTGTCGACTTATCTGGCGGTAATTGGCGCATTTACCGCCAGACGCTGTCTACGCTGAACACACGCGCTCGATCAACGGACACGTACCGGAACAAGAAAACGCCCGTACGAAACGATATAATCGTACAATTTACACGCCGCAACTTCAAATAATTCGCCGTTGAATGCAGTTTAATGTCTAATCTGCAGGCTACCTGGATAATTTCGCATGCATTTATGATTTAATTCTGCATGCTCTTGTTGCAAGTAGACCTGAAAATATGGCGTGTAACGTAACGTTTGTGCAACGTTTGATTTAATTCCTTTGCGAAATCAGTGAAGCATTATTAATGTATGGTGGCATAATTTAGATATAAAGGATATTTCATTGATCTTTTTCATTTATCGTTTTTTTAGCAACACAAATCGAACAAATGATAATAAACGAAAATAATAATGAAAAGATTTTGATTAATAATTTCTAGTTTTTTTTCTAAATAAAACACTTTGATATGGCGTTTGATAACAATTACTATAAAATAGATTGTATCGCTACATACTTCACAAAAACGCGAGTACTTTACATCTTAATAATTTTTTGTTTATTGAAAATGATTGTATCTCAAAGTACGTATAGCATGCTGAAATGTCTTCGATGTCGTCGAAAGTGTTTTTTCACAGGAAACGCACCGACTTCGAGATTACATAGGATCGTCAATGTGTCGAGCGCGAAATTGAATTTCAATTGCACACACAGAGAGCGAACCTCCGATCATCCTTGTTCGCTTCTACGAGCACTTGCCGCGCGCGTAACACGACGATCGTACGTGACAACGATAATCAGCGAGTTAAGTGAGGTTTAATTTCCTTTGGGTGTGCGAGCGGGTGGAGAGAGACGCGAACGAGCGCGAGCGGCGGTGCAACGAAACGGGAAAGAGAAGAAGGGAGGAAAATACGCGTGTATACACCTGCCAAGAAACACGCAGGCTTGTACACAACATAGGCGGATCTTGTGCGCGCTCGTGGACAGAAAAGAGAACAGGGGGGAAAAGGAGAGCGAAAAGAGAAGAGAGGATGGATGAACGTGAGTCGCGCCTGGACGAGGACAAGAACGTTCCGAGCACGCCCGCGCCACCTGTAATTGGGTCCAATCATCGTGGTTCTCATACAAGCTCTTTCCAAGATCACATAAATTAAGGTGTGCAAAACGACGAGCCGAATAAAATAAGCGAAAATATAAAATTGGTAAATGAATAAATTGGTAAAAAAACTAACTCTGGAACATTAATATGACAATAAAGTCATGTCAAGAGAAGTATGTTTTTAATTTCTTGTGTAAATGACAGCAAAACATAAATATTATGTTGCAAATTTGATTCACTTTCAATTTGTACATATCTATTGAAGATTGTGTGCAACGTCGATCGCATATGTCGACGATATTCTGTAACTGAATGAGCGTCGTGTCTTTGGCATTCTAAACATTGCACGACCAAACATAATTGGATCCAATCATCGTGATTTTCACGGCACACCTGCCAAGATCCTGTAAATCAACGTGACAGGTTGCGTGAACGAGAGAAATTCTTGTAACTCGCGAAATTACAACAAATTAAAGAAGTCCCTTATGAACTTGTTCGTGCAAAAACCGGGTCTTGAAAGAAATAAATCTCGCTGTAATAACGTGAAAGATACATAAATATGTTTTTTTTTTTCGAAAAACTGCTTTGGGAAACAACTTTCTCACAAAAATTGCAACTCTTTTGTGTATCAACAATTACGCAAATACACTTTTTTATCGTTGTTTAATTAATGAATAAAATACAGGCTCTTAATTATTTATTGCCACTTTGAAAATTCCGTTGAAGATTACTAATGAAGATTACATACGCTCTCTCCAGAGAATTTAGATTTAAAGATGTTTTTTTTTACTTCCGCAATCGCACATACGCATGTTCACTCGTTCTACCTTATATGCCACGCGTGCCGTCAACTTTAATCGCCGGTGTAGCTGCGGTTTCCTGGGAACTTCTTGTTTCTCGAGATATACGAATGAGAGTTGCTGGTTGACTGCATCTACAGGAGCCACAATGCATCTCCGAAGGCAGCTGCCTCGCCTCTTTTACCTATATAGAACGCACGTAGTCTACAAGTCGATGAAGCGACAGATATAAGAATACATTGACTAAATTCGAGCAAAGATAAGATATCGTCTATCTTACAGTTATCGTTTTTCTCTTTCTCTTTACTGTAATTATTAATGAAAAAGAGTTTAAATTCGAACAATCTTGAAACGGAAAAGTATGACAGGTTTTTAAAAATGTTGCGTCAGGATTTATAACTTTTTACTAAAAAAAAAAAAAAAACAAAAACAGACCGAGAGCTTGTTAAGATTTACTTCTTATTGTTAGCCTGAGCAGTTTATGATCTATTCCGAAAATTTGATGTCCTCTTGTCGCCGTGTAATTCGTCACAGCGGGACAACTACGCTTGCTTTAAACTACCGAAGATATTTATGATACTACTGTTTCCTCCGTGGTTGCACAATGTGGCGTAGATGAAGAGCGAGTGGGTAGCAAAAAGGGTGGGTGTTTCTTATGTACTTTAAGCTGCGAAGTTGGTAATGACGCCTACGATGTCTCTTCGACGAAAGCAGTCTCGAACCATTACCGACTATACTTGCATCAATACGAGAATGAGACAAGATTATCCCGATATATACTTAGAAAACAACTTCATATTTTTTGTTGAAATGGATTTTTAACGTTACATCAAATCAGATTTATGTACAACATGCGACAGAAGTAATTTCAAAAATTATGATTATTGTCAGTTTCTCTATTATTAATGTTTAAAGCTTTTATATTTCGATAAACAAAGATTTTATCTAAGTATCGACTCATTCTTAAAACTTATCACGATTTTCTCTCCAACAATTTGTCGAGATCTCAATCGAGGAAGACGATCAGGACAAAAAATTGTTGTTGTACTGCTTAGAAGTATGTCACTGAAGAAATTCTTCGAAGCAATCATTCAACTCAGCTTGATCACTATTTACCTGATAAAAAGTCTTTAGAAAAATCTTCAGATAAACGATCATAGCAATGAATTTGTAAGAATATTTATGAACGTTCGTACATTATTTTGGAATTGTGCGCAATAGATAAGTTAATATATTTGTGAAAAGAAATGACACTATAACGCATCTTGTCCGATAATTTTTAACAAGATGTCATTGTTATATATTTACAGTTAGATACACATGTACATTGAAGAGAGAAAATTGTTGAATCTTGTTTTTTTTTCTTCTTTTCTCTTTTTATTTCCTCCTATTATTTTCTTCGTTCTTTCTTTAGACTTTCTTACTTTTCCTTTTCTCAAGTTCTTCCACTTCTCTCTTCTGTTCGCTTCTTCTTTTATTTTCATCTCTCCTTCCTCTTCTTCTTCCTCTCTTACTTCTTCTGTACTACACTTTAAACTTGTTGCATGCGCGCGAACTTAGTATACGCCTCCACCTGCTACTTGAAGATGAATCAACGGTAAAAAGCGAAGAAGGAATCTTAACTCGCACCTTCATAACCATTGAACAAGAGATTCTCTTTTTAGCCGTATCTAGAAATTGCCTACTTTGTGCAATTTGTGAAAATATGAGACTTGCTACTTTTATGATAATTGTCTTTTATGATTATTTGAAATTCATTTTTTTAATTGTTTGTATAGCTTCTCAAAATATGGACAGAAAATATTTGTACAAAAAAATGAAATATTTGTAAATTTTAGGTAATATCTTTTAAACTCTGTATTTGCGTGCTTTGTTGATTTATTTATAATGTTCATTTCCACTTCTGTTGTGTTTTTTCACAACTTCAAACACTTGAGCATTTCTCAATAATTTTAGACTTCTCAGGCGAGGAAATTACACCACTGGTCAAGCGATAAAACGCGCGAATCGCCGATCTCGAGGTGCAAAAAACTCGCGTCGTAACGGTTAAGGGCCGTTAAGATCCTGATCCTGTGGTTTGTCCGAGGTGGCGAACTTCGCCGCGATTATTTTTCACCTGGACCCCGCGGTACGACAAATACTTTCGGGATTGGAGAGTTCTACGGCGCCGCGCTACCGAGTCTCTGATATCAGGACGCATAATCGGCTGGCATTCTCCGTGAACAGCGGGAAAGGAACTTATGGCGGCGCCTTGTAATGACATCAGTAAGGTGGGACGAGTCCGTACCTCATTGGTACGTACCGGAGATTCCATAGATGAGCCGTTGATACGCTTTTATTAATGAAGCGCCGCTTATCTTTGCACAGCGTGGGGTTTGTTTTCGTCGGTGAATTCAAGATCTTATATATACGTGCATTTAATTCTCTTTATTTAATATTTGAATGTGCTCAAGAATTAATGTGTTTGTTTATTTCACACAATTACTAAATAAACTTTTTATTGCGACATTAATGTGCCGCACATCTTTCGGGATTACACTTTTGCTAAAACGAAAAATGTTTTTCGTTATTTTGCTGCAATTTTTATTCCGACAGATAATTTGAAAGAGCTTATCTTGATTGATCTCGGGTTAATTTACTAGTTTGTAAAAGAGAATGATATGCGAGTTGTTCTCTTTCAGTGACAACTTTGTTGGGAACTGAACGTCGCAACGCCGATAAGATTTCTTTCTCGCGCATAATCGCAAGCAAGAATCGGCAGGACATCGGCGCACTGCTGTCGGTTAACTTCTTATTCAACGTGGCAGCGCCCTTATCTCGAGATAGGTTTCTTCGATGCTGTCTCGCGGTCTTTCTTTTTTTTCTTTTCTCAGATTATCACGCTACTCATGCTTCAAGCTTGGTGGATGCCAGCAGATGCCTGATGTTGTCAACAGTGGCGATAGGAGTATCTCTAAACAGGCATCATTAAACTATTGCAATATCCTTATAAGCGTAGATAAATATCTACATATACGAAATTAACATAAATACACATCGTATCGAGGAAGACAAGGAACTTATATTCTTCGTGAATTTAAATTGCTTAAGTTTTACGTCAAATTTTTTTCAAGTATTGTTTAGTAATATAATGTGTATCACACACACAAAAACATTTTCATATACGGAGCAAGAAATTATTGGATATTCAAAAGAATATATTTTTCGAATATTTTGGAATTTATTCGCATGTGCCGTCCCACGACATCCACAGCGACACCAATGTTTGTCCTCTTTAACCAAAGCTGCCCACGTTCGTCTTCGGGAAGCGGAGGTCAAAGGCATGCGCGGGCTGTAAAGCGGGCTCGCCACCCGCGTGCAAGGAATAATAATAATTAAACGCGCTTAATTACCGGCGACTTGCCGCGAAGGATTCAGACGGGCGATAACTCAGCGCCGGTCTCACCGACGGCAGTGAGAATGGCCGACGAAGCATTTGGTAGGATATTGCGCGTAGTGTTGTGCGAGCGTGCGCAGTTCATTAGGGTGGATCCTTTTCGGCTGGGTAGCACCGGCGGGCGGTGGATCGAGGGGAGAGTGCGTGTGCGCGCGAAAGGCAAAGATAGCTGCAGAAGCACGAAGCAGTTAATATTGTCTCCTGGGGGCATATTTTACGGCAGATACAATCTTCAGGATGCCTCGCTAAAAGCTACACGTGTTTATCAGCGTAAGCTTCCCCCTTTCCACCCCCGTTTTGCTTCTTTCGCGCCCCTTCGCCGTCTGTTCCTGACACCGGTAGGTTCTTTCTCTTTAACAGCTCCCGAGTCCTTCGACACTGTAATTTCTTTCGGCGTAATTTCTATCGCGCCGTTTTCGTCTCCTCTTCTGATGTATAATTTTCGGATTTACTTATCACACAAACATCTCACACGTGCTTTTTTTGTTACTTGTCGATTTTTTATACTAAAATCTTATCGTAAAGAGACACATGTGACAAGCTGATATAAAACACAACTTTGACAAAATCGTTTTTTAAATATCGCAAAAATGTTCCATATCTGCAATTGCGAAGTAAAGTGTGATGGATTAAGTTAGTTTTATCGCACATCTCGCTTATTTTCTTTGTGTGTGCGTGGGATGAGTATGCACCTGGTAGATTACGAAGGTCGCTTGTACTAGCTTGTCTACAGGCTGATGATACCTCGTCTGATGACGCGCACTTACCTCTCGTACCGAACCGCTCCCGATACCCCCGAGGCGTCGTAGCCGAGAGATCGAGCCCCGGTAGCCGCGCGCACTCCTGATATATTATTTTCTCTCTCTCTTCTCTGTCAAGATGATCGTCCCGCCGGTCGATGGTACTTATCGAATTTTGCAACATTAATTATTTGCAATTTTCTCGTTTAATTTCTCCAAGTTACGGTCGCGATGTAACAAGCGATTAATTTTTACACTGCTTAATTTTGCATTAAGTTTGGTCGTAATTTGCAAAATTTAACTGGCTACGTTTAAATTCGAGCCGCTTTCTTATCTTGTCATTAAATGTAATCTATGGGAGTGTCATTATTCGCGAGTTCTTCGTTTAATTATTTGAAGCGGCGTGGCGCGGCAAAATAAATTGATGTATAGAGATTTTACCAAACGTGACAGACATGTATGAAAGTTTCATTGTTCCGATTGCGAAAGTTTAAAAGGTCGATACTGTCCGCGATTTCCATAATTCTCAGGTAATAGATTCATAACAGCTCCTTGTTACATAGTCCACCTTTCCTTCCGTTCAACCCGGTCTCGGCAGATTATTTATGATCTCGATTAATCGAGAACTATCGAATAGCGCGTAAATAGCCTATTTTCATTGCGCTTATATTTCACTCGGGAGAAACCGCCACCTGCTCCACTCCGCGGAACGCTATTGCGGTTAATGGCTTTTTTTGATATCGTCGTCGAATACGACCGTAAACCGGCACCGATAATAGTAATATTAATCGATTATTGCGCCAAATGATAGTTTGCGCGTGCGACGACAACGTTAAAAAAAACGAAGATAATAATCACGCGCGCAAAGAAAAATGAGTATTGTGCGGGTAACAATCTTTTACGACATCGTTGTGGCGCCACGTTCTCAGGCCTTGCTTAGCTCGAGCAGCGAATCGATCATGTTGTTATTGTGTTGTCGATCTGCGCGGCGATTGGCGTATATAATCATATGATCGCACGAGAGATGCCAAATGGTGATATTTAGGTGGAGCAAAGTGAGCGCGAAACTGAGATTTGATCTAACAAGTGCAACTTGAAAAAACCTAAAATTGAACGAGGCAATTTAGATTTCATGACGCGAAGACAGATTTCTATACTGATAGAATAGTCAATAATAATTTTTTGGGGCGTTTGTTTGTATTGTTTACAATATAAAATACAAACTTAAAACTTAGTATCTTTCATCAAGATGGAAATAATCGTTAGTTTTTTTCTGTTTGTATAGATGTTTGCAGACGCGGCAGAGGGAAACGTCACAACACGGCGCCGAAATAAAATTGAAGATCGCGCGCGACCAGATAAAAACGAAGAAGCGGGAGATCTCTTATTTGCATATTCAACACCCAGCCCGTATTACAACAATAAAATGCTGCTAAACACGTGTTCCGCGGCACGATACAGCCTGTGTCGAGACACCCGGTAACCATCCGCGCGTTCTTTCTGCACGATGTCTTTTCGCGAACAAGCCTTCAGCTATAATCGCAAATTACCCGGGACTCCGAGCGAGAGCTCGTTTGAACGTTCTCGCAATTACACAGTCGTCGTTTACCATTTCCCCGCCACGGAAGTGTCGCGCGAGAGGTCTCGCGTGAAAGTTCTAGATTGGCACCGAAGTGACACGAGAACGCGCGCGAAAGTTCCTAGTCATTTACATACACGTCAAATGATAATCTTTTACTGTTACAAGTTTATTCCCGACGCAGTCTCTCTTCGCGATCCTTCCGCAACTAACACTTTCTACTCAAATGTGAAATATGATACGCTGGAAATGTTGTTGCTGAAAGAGTGATTGATGACTGGTAGTTCATCTTCGTCACTCGCTCGATAATTCGCACAAAAGACGGCCGATTTGATGGCGCGGCTCGGAACGATTCGCAATTCGCGTTCAAGCTTCGGTTCGCAACTTGAACACGTGCGTGGGCGCGAGCGATTGTCTGGCGTGTCTCTTTTTTGCGCCTAGATTGCTCGCGGCAAAAATGAGAATAGCTCGACTCGCTCGCGGCAAACGTTCAGTTTGCGGGCCCGGCTAACGTAAAAGGGCGGACAGTCGCGGCGTGTGCGGAGGTTTGCGCCGCGCGTGTGTTTGCGTGCGCGTCAAACGCGCGTGGCTTAATTCCTACCACTGATTTACGTACTGCCGCGTGTTTGCTGTGTCACCGTGCGCGCATTATAGGTACGCACGACGGCTTTATGCGTCGCCGGTGTTTTGTTCGGCGCGCCAAATGTCAGGCAAAACTTACACGGTCGCCGCTTAATGCGCTCTTGGGAGTGTCGCAATTTTAATTAAAAACCGAGATTGAAGCGTGAAAAACTTCGCCACGCGACCGTCGCGAGAGATTGATAAACGCGCTCGGGCGTTATCAGCTGTCAATCTGAACAGGTGGTTATGGGAGAGTTCACGTCAAACAGTATTTATTTTTTACAACTTACCGCCACTTTTACGCTTTCTTATCGCCTTGATCTCATAAGAAAATATGACTTTATAGGACGTTTATGAGAAATTATAATTGTTTTACGGGCCGATGCGATAAGAAGATACACACCTGCTCGCCTCAAAATTCGTTTCTCGAAAAGGGTTAATTTATCGACGCGGATATTCAGGTTTCTTCGTGCGTTCGAGATGTATTGCAAACTCGACGTGGCGAATGTGATAGATTTTGCCGCACCCTGCTGTACATATCGAGATTACGTGTATTGTCACGCCGATCGGCGTTGCGTAGTTATGCCGAGTTTATACGTCTCACGTGTAATAGGCACGACGTCGTCGAAACGGAGTCGATAGTCGCTCCCTTCATAGCAGAATGCTGCCGGCACACGCGCGGCACGGATTCAACGGGAAAACCGGGCCTCGGGGAACCAACATTTCGAAACCGGTCCCCGCGAGAGAAGTCCGGAATGACACCTACGCTTTACGCACGGCTGGCAAAATCGATCGGAGCACGGCACGAATTCTCTTGACGTGCCGATTTCATGCTCAATACGCCTCGGCTTTTTTTAATGCTTTTATAAGTACGACGGATTTGCTTTAGGTATATAAAAATTCAACAAGATATTTGTTCACGATAGAAAATGATTACGAGACAAATCATATGTTTTGTATAAAAGCAAGTGTTTTTTTGTTCACACATATTCTTTTACGGCTTGAAGCATTATGAAAATTATATACTAACTTAAATTGTTTGCGATAGATTTTTTAAATCTCATAGGATAAAATGCGTGATTTATATATTCGAGATGTAAACATCTTAAATGAATTTTTGAATTAATAATCTTAATTTGAATTTCTATGTGTATTAATTTACATGTTTAAAAATATATTTTGCACGTATATTCAGCCTTTTGAGATCATTAATTCCTGTTTAGTCCATATTTAATAGAATCTTTTATGAATATTTGTTTTACTTTAGAAAATTTAGAAGAATAAATCAAATAGATAAATTTTGATGATGCACGGACATTAGGCTTTTAGTAAAGTCACCGATTTATCGCAGGTATTAAGATAAGAGTTAATGTAACCGCGGATCCGATTAATTTTGCTGACATTGTATTAATATATTCCGAAAAGGATCCGAGACGCGCGCGGTTGACAAGGCGCGAACTTTTCTTCAATGTATGTAATTTTTGTCCGAAAGCTTAATTACTTTGTCACATTATCCGATGGGTGTATAAGTCTTATCTCGCGATGGCGAGAGCGAGACGAAAGAATGAAGATCTGATGCCCGCGCGTCTCGTGGGAATCGATTCGACGCGATACGATCGCTCTCGGTCGTCGTTAATTCCCGTCAAGCTTCGTGAGCGTGATGCTAATCCGGCAGTCGACTCGATCGCCCGATGAGGAGAACGGCGGGATCCGCGCGCCGTCGTTCCTGTTGCGCGGTTTTTCTTTTTTCGAATGAAACGCAAAAACATCTTAATCTGACGCTAGAGTAGGCACCGTGACAGCACTTTCGTTTTTGGTTGCAGCACCCACGAGAATCGTAACCGATACTGGTTCGCGTACACCGTCGGCAAATCCTCAACGCGACGTCGACTTCTCGTCAGTTCTCGATGTAACCGATCTCTCGCTGTCGTCACTGATACTATCGTGTCTATCCTAAAAAAAAAGTATTTCATAACTTTTTTTTGAAGAAAGAAAGATGAGACGACGTAGTAATTTAAATACAAAGTAATTTCTAATTTGTTTAAGTGAAAGAATGACATTTGTCGCACTACTATTGTTGGCTCTGAAAATTAATTGCAATGTATTCAAAATAGCACTTGACGCTTCTATTTTATGTTTATGAATCGTGAAACGCGTTAGACGATTACTTAGAAACACAAAGATCGTAATCCTTTAGACGCCTCTAATTCGTAACGTAAGAATTAAGCGCTTGAGCGTCTTCGCGCATTATCATGAGAATCGCGCGCGCCTATGACTTCTCGCGCTTTATCGCAGAAGATACGCGTGGGAAGGAATAAAGAATACAACGATAAGCCCGGCTTTGCGCGATTCAATTGAAACGCAGTGGCTGCTGCAATACGGCTATTGTGTTCTTCTCATAATCTGCGATTCAATGAAATCGCGCGAATATATAGTAAGTTAGGAGAAGCAAATAACGCTGATTTTTTTTTTATATTGAAGCTCTCTCTGCACAGCTTCTTCTTCTCGTTTTCTTGTGCTCTCTTCAAGTTTATGACAGATCGAAGTGCATTTACAAAATAATACAAGCAAACGATCTTTCAGCTTTCTTTTTTTTATTATAAGCGCTCACAAAAAAGTGCAGAAATTTTAATTGCTTTAAATCCACACGAATTGAATATTTGCAATTTATATTTTTGACTCGATACTTAATCATATACTTCTCTCACGATAAAGGTCGCGCCGGGTAAGGCAATCACAAAACTTTTCACCTCCGCCTTAAACGGGATAATTAACCGTCTCTGCCCACTTAACGGTAAAGCACGATATATTTCAGACGGCGACCCGAAGTCGGTACAGCACCGTCGTACATTGTATATCCGCAGGCGGTGCAACCTCTTTCGCTCGCGCGCGCCGCCCCTGCGCTGCCCGCGCATTACGCACCTTGTAATTTTGTCCAATTAAAAGGGGCCGATAGCGCCGTGAAATGCGCCACGGCATCACCAGTACTTGCCCTAGACCACGAGCGCATTCCTATTAGCACCGATAATAATTGCTCCAGTCGATGGTGCTGTGTTCGCGTTGCTGCAATCTGAACAACTGAGCGTTGAAGCCCTGAACTCGATAAATCGCGTGATCACCGTGTCTGTAATCATCGAATTTTTCCTTGTCACTTTCGGTCAATCTGTGTTAATTATTCGAATGTTAAGTATTCGAATTGAAATAAACTCCAACTTCTATGTTTAAATTAATACACATAGAAATTCGAAGTGATTTCAATTCGTAAATTTATAGATAAATTTGCATCTAAAATAAATAAATAATTATCCATAAATAATTTATCCATCAAGAGACGCGGTAGCGTCTCGACGCCAAGTACATAAAAATATCCGCCGAATGAGTGTCACTGCCTTGACGCTACCGTATATCTTATCCCGAGTTTTTCCTCGCTAAATTTTTGATACAAAATATCTCGTCAATTATACCTCTATTCAAAAAT